>JAQFVV010000122.1:1159075-1336081 GCA_028023455.1 Epiperipatus broadwayi
TATAAGTCCGTTGTTTTATTTCTATGTTTACATTACAGTTTATTGATATCAAGTCTCATAATCTATATATTTTCTTTTCTATGGGACGATTTTAATTCCTATGAGCTATTTTTGCATTTATTATTAACTATTCCAAATAAATATTTATGAGTCAGTTAAATAAAATCATTCCTATTTACAATACTATAATTATATTTTCTTAAAAAAATATTATAGAATTAGTTTTAATAATGTAAATCAATTTAATTATAATATTCATTATTTGTCTTCCCCATTTCTGTATGTTAATCTTTAAATATTTTTTTTAAAATTCTGATTTTATTTTAGTTTTCTTGATATCATAAAGTTAAATTATCTTTTTAAATATATAACGAAGTATAGATATCTGAAATTGTGTTCACTTATGTGAAATATTGTCCAACTTCTACTTGCTTGAAATGACTCAATATTATCATTATATATTTGACTGTTCTCCATAATAATAATATTTACTGGCAACTTTTTCTGCATTAGCATTTTTTTAGAAATATAATTTGATCTCCCAAACTACGACTTTTGTGACCAACGAAGAAATTAGTTATTTATTCCATGATGATTATTTATGCACATTATCTTGATTTATACTAATATAAATTAAATTACAGTTATAGCACAAAATTATCTTTAAAATCGTCAGAATTTTATCAAATATTTCCAACGACTTAATTACTTACTGGCTCCATTAGTTTTTTTTTCACTCCTCTTTTTCCTATCGTCTGACTATTCACTAATATTCGTGCCACATAAAAGTTGTTTCATTTACTGGGAATTTTAATTTTTAACATAAAAAATAATATTTCAAAACTAATTAAATTTAACTTTTCAATTTACAGATAACATAATATATTTATTCAATTGTATAAAAATATTTTACTAAACTGTCCAAATTACCGATCTTTTTATTATTATAATTATTTTAAATATATATATATATTATAAAAAATATTTATAGACTTAAAAAAAAACAATCACGAACAAATAAAAACAATAGTATGTTTATAATATCTTTTTCAGTGTCTATTAAAATATCTATCAAGTTATTAGTGCCAGTCATATTTTTAAAATTTAAAATTTTGGATGAATTAAATACATCTTATTATGGTAATTTATTACGGAGATTTGTTACAGTAATTTACTACAGTGAACAAATCAAAAGGTCACAATATATATATATATATATATATATATATATATATGCAGAACACAAATTTAATATTATAACATCAAAAGTGGTCATGAAACAAAAGAAATAATAATATAAAAAGTGGCAGTGCTGACATAATGGTGAAGAAATCACTGGAAAAATTCCTGCTTCTGGGCAAAAACGAAGTCTAAGATCCTCTTTTAGGGCAATGCTAAGGGAAAAGTGGATGGGTATAGCATGTGCAAGGCATACTGTAATCACCAACACCAGAGGCCTTTTTATATGGAATAAGTTCCAGTAAACTCAACTATCCATATATATATATTGCAAGTCTGATTTTATGTTACATCTACTGCAGCTAAATTATGGGTAACAAATTCATATATATATATATATTATGAGGAAAAAGAGAAGATAATCACTCAATAAATTTAAATGTATATATATTAATTCTAATATTTTGACAGATAAATGATGACTTCGTATTATAATTATTTTCCGGAAATTATGTGTAGTAAAATATCTAAATAGCTGATGTTTCAATACAATAACAAATACATTCATCAGAGCATCCCCTTTCACAAATTATATGAATTTACCTGTTATTGTACTGAAACATCCACTATTTAGCCATTTTACTAAATGGACTCACAATTAAATAATAAAAAAATAAAAATAAAGTTATAATGATACATATAACAAAAACAAATCAGAGACAATATGTAAGTTGAGGAAGTGAAATATGTGAGACCAAAGAAAGATAAGCATAAAACCAATCCCAATATATTCACTGTGTAAGAAAGACCACAAGATTCCAAGATAAAAATACAAGCAACTTAATTTATTATTGATAGCAGATAGATTAAAATTTACAAAAAGATAACAAACTCAGTTTAATTATATAGATGAAGTTAAGAACCTGTTTAAACAAAGATACTGATGACAAGATGTGCAAGAAATTTTAAAACAGCTAAAAGTAAATAAATGTAGAGAAAAATAATGATAAGTACTAAATAGTGATACAAATAAATAATCTCCATAGCTAAATAAAATAAGTATCAAGAAATATAGAATGTTGCATGGGAAAAAATAGAGAAGAGAAAAGGATGAACAATTTAAATTAAGAAAAAAAAAGTTATATAATAGATGAAGTATTGCAAAAAAGATCAATAATAAAATAATAAAGAATATAATGTTACATATTTTGGAATTGGTTAAGAAGATATTATTCATAATAGAATAAAATATAAGGTATTATTAAATATTTTGAATAGATGCAGATAAAAATGAAAAAGAAAAAAAAATATTTACTATTGCTACACTACTATATTGAAGCTAAAATGGGAGAAAGAGATTGATGCTAGACAAAAAACGAAGGCTCAGGTCATAGAAAAATGAATATATGATTAGTGTATAATTTTTTTTCTAAAATAAAAGAAAATAATCTGCAAGTAAAACAGGAAAAATAAATTTTAATTCACATAATAATAAGGGCATCTATACCACTTGCAATGTCAACTATTTTCTAAAATTAAGAATTTTTTAAGGTCTTTCTAAAACGGCTCCAGGAAATCTGTCAGCATTTTAAAAAAAAAATTATTGTAAATATGATGTTGCAAAAATAAAGATTCCAATAGCTTCAAGACATTCATCTCTTAGTTTTGCATTAAGATTTATTTTGTATCTGCCTAATAAATTTTAATTCACTGTGTAGTATATGTTAACATCATTACAATCTTGAAATACATATTTAATTCTATTGTCCATTTATTTGCAAGTTTCTATTTACATACCTGTTTAGCACTTTTCTAAAAAAATATGATAATTTCATTTTTGTTCAAATCTATGCATTTGTGCCCTTATCCACTTCATTAATCACAATTAGATTTAACCATAACTTTTTAATCTTTCAATATTTTCTCAGTTCTAGTATTATAACATCCCATGAAAATGTAAAACATTGTTTATTGAAAAAAAAAACCACTTTGTACATCTATTTAAAAATTAAACTAATTTTTCATCATAATCAGAATACATGGAGGAATAAATCTGAATTATAAACTTTTATTAAGTTTTTTTTTCCCTCACATGTCAAAACATTGATTCAGAAGCAAATCCAGGTTAGCTGCTTGGAAGGCAGCAATGCTAACCACTAGGCCACCAACGCTTGACATCTTTTATTAAGTTGTATCACTAAGTTTGCTATTTTTAATTTTATATTACCAATACACACAAGTGTTCTTCCATTTTTATTTATAATGTATTCCACTCAAAATAAGTTTTATGTACTTATATACTTATAGTAAAGTGCAGATTTTCAAATCATATCTCTTTACTTTATTTGAAACATCACAAAGTTCAACATTATCTCATTTAAAACAGATATTTCTTCCAATTTATATTATGTTCTTTTACTTGAAAATTACCTGAAGTTATAAGTAGCTAAATAAAATATCATGGTGAAATACGGTCTGGGATTGGCAATCAGATTTTTTCCACACTCTTTACATGACTGTCCTGAATGATGAATTTAGAGGCATTTGGGAATAAACACCATATTTAAGGTTTGAATGTGATTTTAATCCTGCTATCAAAAACTCACGTAATTTAAAAACCATCAGGAAACTGAGGGAAAAAGATGTCTTTTACCATATTAATAATTATATGAAATCAAATTATCATAAAAAAAATTCCTTGATCATTTTTGATGACTTCAAACAGGAATCAAAGTATTCCCTATCTGTTAACAGCAAACTCCTCAAATATACATATTTTATGCTGAACTAATAGTCACCAGTTGATCCAGATCATCATCTCCCATACATAAATACAATCAGTTCTCAGTTAATATTAAGATAGCAACTAAATGTTAATGGACAAGGTCCAATCTTTTCCACTATCCAACTCTTCATCCATACAATTTATTAAAAATCCAAAGCAGAATTCTCAAAGCATTTATTGATGTCAATAGTATTGTTAAATCCATGTTGACATTAATTTAATCTGACTTCTCACACATAGGTCCTTAATATGTCCATTTAATTATACAGAATTAAGTTGTTCAGAATATAGGCAGAATTTATAATCAATCCATTTGATATACAACAATTAAGCTTTCAGTAATCACATCTTTAACCCAATATGTGGAAGAATGAAAATTTAAATATAATAAAAATTTAGTGACATAAAAAACCAAGATAAATGAAGTTTTATCAGATATAATATTTAATAAATAAAAATATTAATTTTTATTTGGGTTTAAAATTTAGCTACAGGTTTTTAAAATGTAACTTTTACATCGAAATAATATATAATCTATAGCATATTAAATGGCAGTGTTATATCATGTGAATGATGTGACAAATTTAACATTGAATCATGTTTACCATTACTTTTGTTTAAAGTTTATTTATGAATTAAAATTATAACAATCTGTAACTTAGTAAATAGTTGGTAATGCTATTTAATGCACATAATTAATGTGAATGAATTCAAATATATAAATCCAGAAGTGGCACTTATTTATGAAATTGTAATAATTTATTATTCATAAATATTAAACTGCTAATTAATAGGGTAAAAGTTATGAGCTGAATTTAATAAAGTGATGATTTAGCATAAACATCTTGGGCTGACATTTATCAGATGATTTTGTTCATATTTTTCGAAAATACAAGCTTTCACAGTATTATCAATAATCATAAAGTCAATATTAGTAATACTTCAAATTTAAGAATTTTAAACTTTGTTTTGTTGTTGCAATTTCTAATTATAATTATTTTTTACTAATACTGAATTAATAATGAAAGTAAGAGCAACGTGTAGGTTGATTCATTATTTAATTACTAATTCAGATATTATTGTTATTATATATAATGCAATATATGAATGAATAAGAATTAAGACAAAATAAATGTTTTCAA
This sequence comes from Epiperipatus broadwayi, assembly GCA_028023455.1. Lineage (NCBI taxonomy): Eukaryota > Metazoa > Onychophora > Udeonychophora > Euonychophora > Peripatidae > Epiperipatus > Epiperipatus broadwayi. The sequence goes on from JAQFVV010000122.1 coordinate 1,164,182, forward strand.
TTGATTCAATTGATAGGAGGATAAAGTAAGGATTAAACTTAAACTAACATGCCTTTTTTTTTTCATTAATCACAAATGCATTTTAAAATATATATTTAAACAAAAAAAACATTTATTATTTACAAACATTAATATTTAATATGTTGTCAACTTTAATTTTAAAAAATAATGAATATTTGGTTTATAGATAAACACATGAGAATAATAAAAGTTCTCTAAATACCAGTATAATATTAAATAAAATTCTTTTATTATTATATATAAGGTTAATATTTAACACAATTCTAAAATGAAATACTTCAATTCATTGTTTTTTTAGCGCACTATATAAAAATAAAAATAAAATTATTTGTGCACTAATATATATATATATATCGACTCCACTTTATATAACAGATACATATGACCACATACTTGTGAAAACTAAATAAATAAAATACAATGTAAGTATTTTTTGCTCAACCAGCACTAATAAGTAGGTCCATACAATCATATCACACACATATATACTTTAATGGATAGGCTTCAATCTTTTCCAACCCCAAACACTTCATCCATTTATAACATTGAAAATCTGATGACTGAACATTCAAAACCGATGTTGATATCTATATTTACTGTAATACCCATGTTTACATTAGGTCACTATCATTTCTCACATATAAAATCTTAACATATATATTCAAATAGACAAAAAAGTACAAAATACAAGTTGAATCTGATATATATATATATATATATATATATATATATATATATTATACTGAAATTATTCTAATTAGATTAGATTTGAACTCAGTTTGTATTCAACTCATGCTTCTTCTGTGTATTTAAATGGATATATTAAGAAGGTGATATAAATAAAAAATCAGAGTGATTTAAAGTAAACATGAGTATAAAAATGATATTGGCACCAAAAAAGGCTTTGAGCATTCCAATCATGAGATTTTCAATGATAAGGATGGCTGAAAAAGTGGAAATTGAAGAAGATCAAAGCCTATCCATTGATGTTTAAAGATTTACCAATAAAAATAATAAATTTAATGGTAATAAATTATTTTAAACAGTCTTTAAATCTGCAGAAGCACTTTTGGATAATTTCTTAAACTTTCCTCAACTACCATTAAATTAAAAAAGAAAACAAAGGTAAAAAAGTGTCATCAATTTAAATCACATGAATCCCACATTTTAATGTTAGCAGCTTGACTATCTACTAAATGCATTTTATTCCTATCTATAAAAAAATGTCTTCTTAATTTTCTTTTTAAAATCGTTTCTCTCATCATAAATAATTTTCACACTTTGAAAATCAAATTTAAATTTATATTTACACGTTTTTTTCAGAATCAAAGAAAATGGAAGCAGTCATTTAATCACATTATTCTTACTTTTTACATACTTATATAGCAATTCATGCTCCTTTAATCTTTTATCAATACTGCACTTCAATGTACCTATATATGATAACATACAATCACAAAAATGATATATGATATTACTTTTCTTCTTGACAAGTATGACATCTTTCAAATTATTGACTAATTTGTTAACATTATTTGGAACATAGAATGAAACATTAAACATTTTCTTCTACACACACACACACACATATATATATATATATATATATTATACTATTTGCGGGATATCCCGCAAACAGTAATAATAATATGACATCTTTTATCCGTGAAAATATTAGAATTAATATATATATATATTGTAACGATCCGGAGAATGTAGACTTACGTAAACTGCACTACAGGGCGCCATCTAGGCATTTGAATCTAGAAAAATTTATAAAGTAAGCAGATACATAAGTCAAAAAAAATTTTTGTTTCTTTTTTTTAAATTTTGATTCCGGTCGTTAGCCCATGTCACTATCTCAGTGGAATAGCAGAGATTTAATAATATAATCTAAGAGTATAAAAAAAAGAATAAAATAAGCCACTGCCAGTAATTAACACACAAACATTTATTTATTTCACATATATATAAGATTTAAAATTATTTTAGTATTAGTTTTACATTCCAAAATTTAACCTACATTTTTAACTTTGATTTTTGACTTTAATTTACATTTAATTACTATTATATTCTAATTTTACATTTTAATTAAGTTCGCACAGATAAATTTATGAAAGCTTGTTTATAATGTTGAATATAGATCGGTTACATAGATTTCACAGTCAAAAACATTTCAAAATAAACATAAACGATCAAAATACAAAATTATTGATTACTGACAATTGCGGAGGGAAATTTATACGTAACCCAATAGTATTCACCATAAGATACTTGCATTGTCACCAATAACTTAAAAGACATCTGAATAAATACATTTTAGATACTCACCAGTAAGGTATCATTATTTATCGAATGTCTATATATTTTGATCAAATATGAAATCCAAAACATAATTAACCGATAACGAATCCATGCAAACGTCTATAAACAACTTAAATTTAATGCATTTTTATTTAGTGTCGAGTATGAATAGACTACATAAATTTGCTTTTGAAAATAAACATTCTATCCCTATTTAACCTTAGGCTAAAAGTCGCAGCCAAACTGGCGCCAATCCATCTGATATATCGATGTATTCAATGTAATACGAAATACGGCAGCACCAAAAAGTTAAGAGAAGAAATTGCCTCTCGTCAAATAGGAATATGACATCTATCTGACAAGAAGAGCAATAAAAAAAAACTCCATAGAAAGGAACTGCACTCTGCATCTTATAATTCCTTCCATAGGCAAAACGGGAGAGTGCGGCGTATGAAGCGATTCTGCCAGTAGCGAATCTCCGACTACATCTACTAACTACATCAATATATCCAATCCATTGACCCAATTTAACAATGACACAAATAACCTAAGATTACCCTCCCCTAATATAACTTTACAAATCTATACAGCCATTCACGCCCGACTTAAGTTTAACATTTATATAATTAATTTAACGAAAAACAAAAAATCATGATAAAAACTTAAAGAACAAAAAATAAATAAATGGAAATGATTTTATATAAATAAGAAAAATATACATCAAATAACACTATTAATAAAGAATTTAGTTTGGTCAGATAGTATTCTATTTGTAACAATTAGATACTAGGAAAGTTTAAAATTTAAAGTTCTTAGTGTTTTCAAATTAATATTGTTCGTTATATTTTATAAAGTTCTTACGGTTTTAGAAATGTTCATCTTTTACAGTTGCTTGCCATGAACGTGAATTCCCACGCCATCCTCAAAAGATTGGTATCTGTTTAGCCGTTGTTTTATTTATTCATTTGGAGGTTTTTTAGTTTAATTGGTCCTCAATGTAGGAAACGATAGTTCATTTTATCTTTTCTTTAACAGCTGAAAGAATTGACAGTGTGTCTGTCAATCCCTTCACTTCCAACTCTGTACTAATACATATAGTCACATCGTAATAATCAATTACCAATCACTAATTAATAATTTCCAAATTTTCCTTTTATACGTATTTGAAGGATTGACTTGGCATTTTGTGGTGATCCTTTCGCTGAGGTCCGATTTCCCGATGGATTTCTTTCATTGGCTATTTGTTTCTATTGTTTTCCTATCTGACCGATGTTTTTACATTTAAATGCCCAAGGCTGGTTTACACTTAGCTAATTAACAATCATTTCCATTTCTGATTAATTTCTGTGTTTTTCAAGATTAAAGATATATTTTTATCTCGAAATCTTTTTAAGTTTTTGTTTTTAAAATACCTTTTCTATTTTTAATACAGTTTTATTTTAATATTTTTTTTTATCTGTGTGATTTAATATATACGAGTTTAAGATGATATTTAATTTCAATTTTTAATTCTTAAAGAAAATTTTTAAATGCGAACTTTTTAATTTACTTTCATGTTTAATAAATAAAAAAAACAATGTAACGAATGTCTGTGCTCGCTACATATCAGTAAAGTTGCTTAAAAAAATAATCAAACAAATATATTTTACTTAGGGTTAGTAATTACGGTACATGATTTATGAAGACATTTACAAAACATCCGGTTAATAATTTTACAAAAAGACTATATACAAAAAGAAAAAGAAAATGTTGACTATCACTCACCTAAGGACCATTTACATTTACACCTCTCCCCACAAGAGTTATATTTTATTTTATACATTTTATTTTTATACACAGCATGACAAGGAAGTTATTTTATAAATTATTTATTTGAGAAGGTTGCATTGAAGTAAATATATTTTGAAAGATAATGGATTTATACGTGTATATTTGCAGCACAATTATAAATACCACCAACTTATTTATGACTGATTAAAATGCTTAAATAGGATTACACTGAAGTAAATTCCCAATGGTACTCTCCATAAGGTACAACATTTACCATCATAAACTTGTGTGGCTGTGCGCTCCTATACACATTAAAGCATAATTTATATTAAAATATCAATCGCAACCTTTTGACTTTCTTTTTAACGAAATACAGTTTAAAATTATTTATACTTTCTAGTGTTTAATATATGTGCTATTTCATCCTGGCAGTGCTTTTATAAGATTTAAAGTATATGACTATATGTAAACAGATAAAAATATTTAATTTTGATAAAATTTGCTCAGGGTATATGTGGTTTATTAAACATTGGCCTAAGTTGGGAAAGCCAGTTGTAATGATCTGGAGAATGTAGACTTATGTAAACTGCACTACAGGGCGCCATCTAGGCATTTGAACCTAGAAAAATTTATAAAGTAGGCAGATACGTAAGTCAAAAAATTTTTTTTTCTTTTTTTTAAATTTTGATTCAGGTCGTTAACCCATGTCACTAGCTCAGTGGAATAGCAGAGATTTAATAATATAATCTAAGAGTATAAAAAAAAAGAATAAAATAAGCCACTGTCAGTAATTAACACATAAACATTTATTTATTTCACATATATATAAGATTTAAAATTATTTTAGTATTAGTTTTACATTCCAAAATTTAACCTACATTTTTAACTTTGATTTTTGACTTTAATTTACATTTATTTACTATTATATTCTAATTTTACATTTTAATTAAGTTCGCACAGATAAATTTATGAAAGCTTGTTTATAATGTTGAATATAGATCGGTTACATAGATTTCACGGTCAAAAACATTTCAAAATAAACATAAATGATCAAAATACAAAATTATTGATTACTGTCAATTGGGAGGGAAATTTATACATAACCCAATAGTATTCACCATAAGATACTTGCATTGTCACCAATAACTTAAAAGACATCCAAATAAATACATTTTAGATACTCACCAGTAAGGTATCATTATTTATCGAATATCTATATATTTTGATCAAATATGAAATCCAAAATATAATTAACTGATAACGAATCCATGCAAACGTCTATAAACAACTTAAAGTTAATGCATTTTTATTTAGTGTTGAGTATGAATAGACTACATAAATTTGCTTTTGAAAATAAACATTCTATCCCTATTTAACCTTAGGCTAAAAGTCGCAGCCAAACTGGCACCAATCCATCTGATATATTGATGTATTCAATGTAATACGAAATACGGTGGCACCAAAAAGTTAAGAGAAGAAATTGCCTCTCGTCAAATAGGAATATGACATCTATCTGACAAGAAGAGCAATAAAAAAAAACTCCATAGAAAGGAACTGCACTCTGCATCTTATAATTCCTCCCATAGGCAAAACGGGAGAGAGCGGCGTATGAAGTGATTCTTCCAGTAGCTAATCTCTGACTACATCTACTAACTACATCAATATATCCAATCCATTGACCCAATTTAACAACGACACAAATAACCTAAGATTACCTTCCCCTAATATAACTTTACAAATCTATACAGCCAGTCACACCTGACTTAAGTTTAACATTTATATAATTAATTTAACGAAAAACAAAAAATCATGATAAAAACTTAAAGAGCAAAAAATAAATAAATGGAAATGATTTTACATAAATAAGAAAAATATACATCAAATAACACTATTAATAAAGAATTTAGTTTGGTCAGATAGGATTCTATTTGTAACAATTAGATACTAGGAAAGTTTAAAATTTAAAGTTCTTAGTGTTTTCAAATTAATATTGTTCATTATATTTTATAAAGTTCTTATGGTTTTAGAAATGTTCATCTTTTACAGTTGCTTGCCATGAACGTGAATTCCCACGCTGTCCTCAAAACATTGGTATCCATTTAGCCGTTGTTTTATTTATTCATTCGAAGGTTTTTTTAGTTTAATTGGTCCTCAATGTAGGAAATGATAGTTCATTTCTCTTTTCTTTAACAGCTGAAAGAATTGACAGTGCGTCTGTCAATCCTTCACTTCCAACTCCGTACTAATACATATAGTCACATTGTAATAATCAATTACCAATCACTAATTAATAATTTCCAAATTTTCCTTTTATACGTATTCGAAGGATTGACTTGGCATTATGTCATCGATGTGGTGATCCTGTCACTGAAGTCCGATTTCCCGATGGATTTCTTTTATTGGCTATTTATTTCTATTGTTTTCCTATCTGACCGATGTTTTTACATTTAAATGCCCAAGGCTGGTTTACATTTAACTAATTAACAATCATTTCCATTTCTGATTAATTTCTGTGTTTTTCAAGATTAAAGATATATTTTTATCTCGAAATCTTTTTAAGTTTTTGTTTTTAAAATACCTTTTCTATTTTTAATACAGTTTTATTTTAATATTTTTTTTATCTGTGCGATTTAATATATACGAGTTTAAGATATTTAATTTCAATTTTTAATTCTTAAAGAAAATTTTTAAATGCGAACTTTTTAATTTACTTTCATGTTTAATAAATAAAAAAAAACAATGTAACGAACGTCTGTGCTCGTTACAATATATATATATATAATGAAAAAAAGAGAAGGTAATTACTCAGTAAAATTAAGTGTGCGTATACATATATTCTTAAAAAAATTTACTTGTGGATTTGAAATAAATGGGATAGATATCCATTGTTTACTATTAATCTTCATTTCCTTTAAACCATTATAGCTTTTTTTCAATAGCAATAAAGTATTGTTTTTTATTCCTTTTTATAACTAACATCAAGCAATTCCTTTGCAAATATCTCAATATTTTTCAGTTTATCACTTTAGTAAACATAATTTTTCATTATGAAACAAGAAAAACCACATCTTGCCATCTTATGCATAATTGGTACTTTTGATTTACAATTTATATATCCCCTTTTGCAATGGCTTGGTTGTTAATTTATAATTTAAAATACTGTTATCTTTTGTAATGATTAATTACAAATATTTAATATTTTTATTCTGTTACTTTTGCATAGTCCATTTCAAGCCATTCAAATGATTTAATTCATCTACAAACAAATTTATAGTATTAGTATTTCCACAAACAAAAATATGATCCACATACCTGTTGTAAATTTTATTATCATTAAAAGAGCACATATTTAAGATACCACTCTCATATGGAAACAACCCAAAATTGGAAAATTGTGCAACTACTGGCTCGCCCATAGATGAACCTTTAGACATTTTATAATACTGACCTTCAAAAGAAGCAACAATGTTATCATTAATATTTTTTAAAGAATCAACAATAAACCTTATCATATATTTACAAATACTTTTACTTCTTAATGTATGTTCAATTATTTCTTTGGAATTTGTAAATATATGAAGAAGTTTATTGTTGATTCGTAATTAATTAAAGAAAAAATATACATTTTTAAAAATCGCAATAAAAATAAAGGCTACATTTATACAAAACTAAATTCACAATTTACATTCATCATAATTACATTTAATATATCACAATAAGTGTTAATAATAGATTACAGATATAATTTATTAAGTAAGTTTATTCATGAAAGAGATCTATATTCTGACTAAAAATGCCTTATACAAGTATGCTAATATAATTTTTGTTTTATTTATATCGAAAAAAAAATTTTAGAACAATTTCTTTATTTTTTATAGACAAATATATTTAAAAGAACTTTAATTTTATTTTTAAAATGTTATACAAATATAAAGAAGAAGAAGAAGAAGAAGAAGAAGAAGAAGAAGAAGAAGAAGAAGAAGAAGAAGAAGAAGAAGAAGAAGAAGAAGAAGAAGAAGAAGAAGAAGAAGAAGAAGAAGAAGAAGAAGAAGAAGAAGAAGAAGAAGAAGAAGAAGAAGAAGAAGAAGAAGAAGAAGAAGAAGAAGAAGAAGAAGAAGAAGAAGAAGAAGAAGAAGAAGAAGAAGAAGAAGAAGAAGAAGAAGAAGAAGAAGAAGAAGAAGAAGAAGAAGAAGAAGAAGAAGAAGAAGAAGAAGAAGAAGAAGAAGAAGAAGAAGAAGAAGAAGAAGAAGAAGAAGAAGAAGAAGAAGAAGAAGAAGAAGAAGAAGGAGAAGAAGAAGAAGAAGGAGAAGAAGAAGAAGAAGAAGAAGAAGAAGAAGAAGAAGAAGAAGAAGAAGAAGAAGGAGAAGGAGAAGAGAAGAAGGAGAAGGAGAAGGAGAAGGAGAAGGAGAAGAGGAGGAGGAGAAGGAGGAGAAGGAGGAGGAGGAGCAAGAAGGTCTTAGTTTAAAAGTCTGTTTTTTTACCTTTTGTTTTTAATTTGTTGTAAAATTGAAATTTCACCATCATGGATTTTTTATTTTATATAGTGTGGACAGTTTAGGATCAGTATGGATTTTAAGTTTTTTTCTAGAATATAAAAAATAACATTTTATATGAATTTTTAGTTAATACAACTTTTTACTGATATATGTATTAAAAAATATTATCATTGTATATAGTCTGTGCAATGGAATAATTAATGATTTAAAATGCTTAGAATTCAGAATAGTTAGAATTTATATATTTTTGCAGCAATAATAATTTATTTATTCAATTAAATAATATTATATGATGTTTACAATGCATTTCATAATGGTTTCTAGGAGAGTAACATTAGAATAGATATCATATTACTTATTATAATATATTGAAATTGTGTTTCATTACAAAGGCATATACAGTAGGCAGGAATAACAATATAAGTTTAAAATATAATTTATTTGGCTAGAATAGAATCAGAGCCCAAAAGGATATTGTTATGTGAGTAATTTAAATATTAATGACATATATTCCATACACATTTATATGTGTAAATGAAACATATTTGGTATTGAAGGAGTGCATAACTGCATGCATATATGCTTGCTTCATATTTACTTGATTTAGAACCTATTTAAAATTGCATATAATTTATTTCTCAATACCTATACACATTTGTAATATGTGCATGTGTGTGTGTATATATATAATTGTACATTTCAAAGTTAAAAGCTGATTGGTTTAAGTCGTGGTATATTATTTTCAGAAAAAAAAGTATCTTGTAAAAAGCATAGTCAATTAAGTAAAGAAATGTCAGTATATTGCATACAATGGAGGGAATGTAGAAAGCCATTACAGGAGAGAGTGTGTGTGTTGTATGTCCTTATCTATAGATACACTCGGCTGTAATAATTACAGTTGAAAACTGTCACAGTCTATACCTATTTTAAGATATTAAAGGAAAAGTAAAAAAAAAAAAAACAATGGCAAGGAAAGCAATTTGGATGCACACAAGGCATGAAAAAGTAGAAAACTAATGGAACATCAATTAAAATCAGAAACACGACTAAATCCATTAAGACTTTAAAAGGCAGACTCCAGGCATAAAATAGATATATAAGTATGAAAGGTAGCATTGTGTGGAATATGGCTTTATATTTGGCACAAGATCCTATTTATAGAGTCATATATATTCGTTGTAATTTTCTAATTAATTATCCTGCTTAAGATTCTGCTTTTTACTCTTTTGTTTTTTGTGAAAAACAAAAAGAAAATGTTAAAAGTAGCTGTTGCTATGTGCAAGTAGATGGGTGTTGTCTGCTCCGCAGTCATCAGTAAAATTTGGTGCCCAGAAAAGTTCCATAAACATGATTAGGATGGATCTATATCTTACCTTTTTCATGGATGTCTAAAGACCATGAATCATATGCTAATCTGTGCAGAAAAAGTCTCAAAAATCATTATTATCTTGCTGATAAAATGCATTAATTTTAGTCAAAAGTTTTTAAATGTAACCAAATTTCTTAACATATTTTCTTCAGCTAGTTTTACCTTTGTAAATTGTATATAGTATTTATCATTGATGTTAAATCTACTGGTTTTAATTGTTTAGCAAATTATAAATCTATTTTGCATTTTTATTTATGTTGCCTTGATTGATGGAGAGATTTAAATTTTAAATCATTAAATGTGTTTACGCTTCTCAGCTCTCAAGGTCATCAAATGTAGGAATGGTGGAGAATATGCTAAATTTAAAGCTGTAAAATTTTAAAGGAATAGTAATATATCTAAATTGAGTTTTACGGTTTCTTTTCTTATCCTTAGTTCCTTTCATCATGTCAAGTAAGTTTATTTCTCAATTTCTTAGAATTATGTAATTAATTAGTGAAAGGTTGTGAGTATTTTCCCATTTAATTAATTATATAAATCATTTTTGTTTACCATGCTGCTTTATAAATATAACACAAGCCGTGCACTAAAAATTAAATTGAAAAAAAAAAAAAACTGTAATATAAACAATATATTAATTGTGTTTAACTTTCGTTTCACAAGCAGCTAACGTTAATAATTATGTTTTGTTAAAATGATCCTATGTAATAAAAACTATTATTAACGCTATCATATATATAATTCAAGATTCCATTATGTGAAGTAATATTAATAAAGTTATCATAATATACATACTGCATTGTTTATTGACACATTATAATATATATGTAAGTTAAACCACAATTCATGTATAAACAATGTAAGAACTAATAGATCATGCTATCAGTTTATATTAGGGGTAATTATTCTTCTCTGTATTTTAAATGTTACATTATTAGATGTCAAAGTTTAAGATGATTAAGAATAGTGATTGTGAATGGGTTGGTCAACTAGAAATGTTTATTTGTCATATATAAAATTAAATTTCAAAATGTTTATTACTAGTGTAGGGGAAGGTATAATAATTTATCATTTATCTTTCTGTATATTGCATTCCTACCCATTCATATTTTTTTCAATGACCAAATTATTATTGAATTTATTACTTCTGCTCACTGCATGGTTCCCTCATCTTCAAATAGTCACTGTGACAAGTGCAGGGAATACACCTTGTTGGGTGCCTGGTCTCTAATTAAGTATTAGTGATGGTCTCGGTTCTGCAGTGAGCTGAAGAATTATTTCCACCCCAATCCTAGATTCATTACATCTTTTTCATTGATATGGCCTCTTGGTTAGAAGAATGAACACTCTTGTGGACAGGAACATCCATCCTTAGTTGTGAACTATGCCATCATATCGCTAAGCCAATCATCCTTACATTTGTTTTACCATTGGCATCACTCATATAGTGTAATACCACAATGTATAGCCTTCACCTGTGCTTATTAGCAATCCTGGGTAGATTTTAATCAGACCCATTCACAATTGTCCTATTAAACACAATAAATATGTAATAGATTGTTAGATTCAAACCTAAATTGGACTGGTAGCTTCTCATACCTCCAATACAATTTAAAGAGGGCACACATTATTGCTGCAAGATGCTACTTTTTTCCATAATACTATAAAAATCCAGTAGATTATCTAAATCCATTAATTTGTCAGTTATTCTATCCATTGTTTTAGTTTCTGTAATGAAATCTATATCATCATTGTTAATTAAACTTGTGTCATCATTGTGAGTCAGAACTATAAAGTAGTTATTACACATAATTCAGCTAACTTATTCAATTGCCAAAACAAACATGTCCATAATTTTGTGCATGACTGAAAGAGTATTTCACTTTGTAGCATTAAAGAAATAATCAAATTCCAAAATCATGTCAATGACTGTAAGATAAATAAATTAATGTAAGATCTTAATGAATGCTAGTATATGGTAAGGTTGCATGTTGCTGAAGAACTCTGAGAAAAGAGTCTATATTTGAAACATGAGCTACATTGAACTCTATGAAGAAGGAAAGCTGTGTTAAATCAAGGATTTTATTTATGTGCTGATACCAGGAAGCCTAGATAAGTGTTTTAAAAAAAGGAAATGGGATAGCCTTATGTCTGCTGGTTGAGAGTCCCTGCATGGTTTTTTGGTCTTGTTGGCTTATTACACAATCTTGACTGTTACAGTACAGATATTGATTTTAAAAAAATAAAAAAAATAAAATATGTTTTAATTATATTCACTCAATATTTAAAAGACAGAACATAAAATATAGTTTTCTTTCTATATACTAAATATGTCAAAGAAAGAAAATGTTAAAAATATATATTATTTTCTATGTATTAAAAAAATACATCGATTAAATTTATAATTAAATATTTTTCTTCTGAGTCAGGAAAGAAAAGACAAAAAAAAACCAATGGAAATAAATTGTTTACAATAAATACATTTAGAAATTAGTTAAACTAAATTTGGATACTAAAAAAAGGATATAATTAAAGGTTATATAGTAAAAACAACCTACCCTGACACCTCTCTGAGGAGTGCCAAAGCACGAAACCATGGTCAGGGGTTTGGGGAGGGGTTCCTGACAGAGATATTTTAAGTGCTGGCTCTGGCTAAGCATTTATCATAAAGCTTGTAGAGGAATTGGCAATCCTCACTGTTTATAACTTACAAGCGTAAGAGATAGGGTCATGTCATCTATGAATTGATCTATGACTTTTATTTTGACTATTTATATGTGTATATAAGTTCTGTATGAGCACATACTAAGAGGTAAAATATTTTTTTCCATTATTGTAAAACTTAATTAAGTGTGATCATATATATATATATGAACAAATTGTGATCATATATATATATATGAACAAATTAAAATATTGGCCTAAGAACATAGGTTTGAATGTTTAATGACTGATTAAATTATATTCGTACAAAAAATTGTCTGATATCTATATATGTGTCTTTGTGTGATCATGAATATATATTGTAATGGACAAAAGATTTGGAATTCACATATACTGACCAAAAGGGCACCACTAGTTTGAAAATTGGAACTAGACATTTATTTTAGAGATGGACATGATATGCAAACTTGAAGGCACCGAACTAATCTTAGGGAGAAACAAGAAATCTTAAATATTGTTTAGACAACCAAGAAATAAAAGCACTAAAACAAACGTCAGTCAAATTAATTTTAAACATATTTTAAAAATTTTATTTAAGAGAAAATTAACTTGTTAGAAAAAGTTTATATGATAATAAATATGGTTATATCAGGTGTGTACCAAAAAGATGAAAATTCAATGCTCTGGCAGACAGACTGATCCTCTAATAATGAATTATAAAAGGAGGGATAAAATTTCTTTCAGCAGAGAATTCATCTAAACATTGGTTTTCCCATTCACAGATATGAAAACAATATGTTCTTGAAGTAAATCAATGAAACTAGCATCAGTGAGCTTTTCTAGGCCCAAAAAATGTGTCAAGACCCAGAATATCATATGACGGTAGAAGCTGCCTCTAAAATTACATTCAAAGCAAAGATGATTGATTTACCCCAAGAACCAGTGAAAAATATGATTTAGAATGAAAGGAAAAACAGACAATTAACTGGCAAATCCCCAACCAAACAATTGGTGAAAACTAATAATAATTAAAGGTCTTAATAGGAGACAAGTAAATCATTAGAAAACCCATTATGTCTGCCTCATCATTTCAAGAATAGAATTACAAATTAATGGACCAACTAAGTTCTAAGTACACACTCTGATAAAATTCAGTCACATGTAAAAGACAAAAATAAATATAGAAAGCTAAATGTAAACATTCCTAGATTTTTATAAGTTCATTTATCAGAGAGTGATTATGAGTAAAAAGCATTAAGGCATTAAATAATTTAGCAGAATGAAACTCTCTTTCACCTGTAATTTACAAAGGTATAAATATTATCTTTCCACTGGTGATTTATAAAATTATCAAAAAAACAATTCCAGCATCCGATTTCAGAGACATAAGAAAAGAATAAACAATATCTCCAAATACAGAAAACCAGAACAAAAAATATGATGTATCGCCAGCTAAAAGATTTTGCCATTTGCAAAAGCACAAACATAGTATTTAAAATCATTGATTGGATAATAAAATAATTACAGGTGAGCATTTAAAAATACACATACCTGCTAAAGCATTTATAAAAGTTACGCATATACAACTGGGTCTTGTTTTATGCGGTAGATAGGTTCCTCAGAAAACACGCACAAATTAAATCGCACAAAAATAGACTTAACTTACCTTGAAAAATGGGGATAGGGGGTTGTAATTTTTAGAAATCGCATAAAAGCAAAGCATGAAGGAAAAATTACTTTAAAATTCGCATTAAAAAAATAAGGAAATAAAGTATAACTAATAAAAAATTTCAAATATTTAAAAAAAAATACAAGACAAACTTTTTTTATTTTTTTTTATTAACTACAGTATTTAATTTATATTTTCTTCATACATATTTTAATCATTAGAGGTTGTTTGACTTTTTAAGAATATGTGTTCATATGGGAAATGTTAAGAAATCAGATTCGTCATGTGACATACAACTAGTGCCACTTTCAGTCTTGAGCTGTGTTAATGATTTTTTGTTTCTATATTAAAAAAATTAGATTGTAATCAAAACAAAAAGTATATAGATTATCATTAGAAAGATTATTTTCAGTTTATAAAATTAATAAAATCTTTGTTATTATTTATTTTAAAAAATTAAAAAAATATTCATTTCTGTTATAATTAACAAAATACATTTTAAAAGTTTAAAATTTTTGATTATTTATTGTGATATTTTTATATGTAAATATAAATCTATTATTATTATTATTATTTACTCATTAGTATAAGTAGGTTATTACATAGAAACTAATATTCTAAATGCAGTTTCAGGCAATATTCAAGTTAGCTGCTAATATAATGTTATATTTTTGAAAAAAAAAAGTATTTCAAATCAAAATAAGTTATTAATAATTTAAATTTCTTGATATCTAATAAATATAGTGAAATATTAAAGATATTAAAAGAAACATGAATTGCATAACTTCAAAAATGCATAAAATAATCTGCATAAAATGAGACCCAGGTGTAATAATACAAACTAACTAATCACTCTCCGATAAACAAAATTGAAGCAAACTTGGAATCTAAAAACTAAGATTCCAAAACACATTATAAATACTAGTAAAAAGAAGTACAGATTATAAATAATAGATTAAATAATTACAATAACTAATACAACTGTACAGATCACACTTATCATTAGATTAAGCAAAGATCTAATTAAAAGTAATTTAGTTACCCTGGCTAGAATAAGAAAATGTTTACCTTATGGTAAAGTAGAGTTCATGTAGTTTTCTGAAGAGTGCACACTTTTAATAAGTTCTTATTTCAGGTGTCAATGGCAGCAAGTGTTGAGGCAAATTGGGAATCTTGCTTATGCTAGAGTTTTATGGCATCACAAAAGAACAGCCTATAGATCGAGTCTCGTTCTTATTTAAATTAGCAAGGCATCTTGTTGTTTCTATTATGTACAGCAACATTTATTGACATCTTGAAGGCAAATTCCAAAAATATCTTAAATGACCAAACTGCTATTAGTATGAAGTTCCACAGATTAACCAGAATATGGAGTATTTACTAGGACAAGGCTCTCTTGAATAAGTAACCACTAGCATCTCTAAATTGGTGGGTGATTTACATCTAATTACAATTGCCACAAAAATCTTTCCTTGTTGTTAAATTATGTGCCTCAGGGCAGGGAAAAATCTTAATCTCTTGCTCAACCCAATCTAAGAATTCTACCCAGGGATTATTTTAAACAAACAAAAAAAAAAAAACAATTAAATCTCCACTTTTAGAATGAACTTTAAAAAATGATTAAAATAAAAGCAACATGAATGTAATTAGCAAGCTTGCCTGTTTTTAATCAAATTGATTAAAAACAAGTGGTGAAAGTAAACTATTTTAAATTAAATCAATTCTATAAAAAAAAAAAAAAACATTAAAATGACCTATTTAAATATAACCGAGTATGTGTTTTAATACAATACTATTTTTAAATAATAATAAAAAAATTAACATTAGATAAGATTTAACGAAAATTAAAAGGTTTTAAATTTGGTAATAAAACCCTTAAATCAGATATCAATCCGATATATATATATATATGTCATATTATTATTACTATTTGCGGGATATTCCGTGTAGTGAAAAAGCTAAATGCTGACGTTTCAGTACAATATCAAGTACCTTCCTCAGAGCGTCCTTTTTCTCAAATCATAAGAATGCATGTGAGATTTAAAATCGTTTTTATCGTTTTCTTTCTCCTCATATTTAAATTCTATTGGTTGAGAAGTTTTAAAATTTATTTTCTCTTCCAATAGTTTCTTCCAAATGTTGTTAATTTTCTTTAACTCACACCTTTCATTTATGCTCTTGGGCCTTTTAAAAATCTCTATAGCTTCTCTTAGCAATCTCTGGTCATATTGTTCAATTTTTGCTAAAATATTTGTTTTTTCAAAATTGATATCATGATTTGTTAATTTAATATGAGAATAAATAGCTGATGAATTGGATTTTTCTCTCACTGACAGAATGTATTCTTCCTTTCTAATATTTATTCTACGATTAGTCTGTCATATATATGTATGTGGACAGACCCTACATGTATTTTCATACACACCATGACACTCCAAAGCAATTTTATCTTTAGGAAGAGGAAATATTTCACTATTTTTTTATAAGTAGTGTAAATTGTGTGAATATTATTATTCTTTAAAATGTTACCAATTCTATCAGTTACTCCTTTAATATATGGCAAAATTGTCTAAATTTTTGATGTATCAAAATCTTTTTTCTTTTGATATGTATAAGCCCTATTAATAATTTTGTAATTAAAACCATTATGAAGAAGCATTTTATTAGTAGCAAAAAGGTCCCGGTGAAAATGGCTATCATCAGAAAGTCTCTTTGTTCTATCCAATAATGTCTTTGCCACTGACAATAGTTGTGCAGGATGGTGATGAGAGGAAAAATGCAGATATCTCCCAGTGTGTGTTGGTTTTTTATATATACCATGGGATAAAAAACCATCTTCCCTTCTTTCAATCAAAACATCTAAAAAAGGTAATTGATTATTATTTTCTATTTCCATGGTAAATTTAATATTGTGAAGAGAGTTTAAAAAATTAAAAAAAGTCATCAAGAGCATGCTTACCATGAGGCCAAATAACAAAGGTATCATCAACATACCTCAGCCATATAGATGGTTTTTTAACTGCTAAAGTCAAAATTTTATTTTCCAAATCCTCCATAAAAATAGAAGCTAATGCTGGAGAAATTGGTGAACCCATAGCTATGGGTTCACCAATTTCTCCAACATTAGCAGCTATGGGTTCACCAATTTCTCCAGCATTAACTTCTATTTTTATGGAGGACTTGGAAAATAAAATTTTGACTTTAGCAGTTAAAAAAACCATCTATATGACTGAGGTATGTTGATGATACCTTTGTTATTTGGCCTCATGGTAAGCATGCTCTTGATGACTTTTTTAATTTTTTAAACTCTCTTCACAACAATATTAAATTTACCATGGAAATAGAAAATAATAATCAATTACCTTTTTTAGATGTTTTGATTGAAAGAAGGGAAGATGGTTCTTTATCCCATGGTATATATAAAAAAACAACACACACTGGGAGATACCTGCATTTTTTCTCTCATCACCATACTGCACAACTATTTTCAGTCACAAAGGCATTATTGGATAGAACAAAGAGACTTTCTGATGATAGCCATTTTCACCGGGACCTTTTTGCTACTAATAAAATGCTTCTTCATAATGGTTTTAATTACAAAATTATTAATAGGGCTTATACATATCAAAAGAAAAAAGATTTTGATACATCAAAAATTAAGACAATTTTGCCGTATATTAAAGGAGTAACTGATAGAATTGGTAACATTTTAAAGAATAATAATATTCACACAATTTACACTACTTATAAAAAAATTCGTGAAATATTTCCTCTTCCTAAAGATAAAATTGCTTTGGAGTGTCATGGTGTGTATGAAATTCCATGTAGGGTCTGTCCACATACATATATAGGACAGACTAATCGTAGAATAAATATTAGAAAGGAAGAACACATTCTGGCAGTGAGAGAAAAATCCCATTCATCAGCTATTGATTCTCATATTAAATTAACAAATCATGATATCAATTTTGAAAAAAAACAAATATTTTAGCAAAAATTGAACAATATGACCAGAGATTGCTAAGAGAAGCTATAGAGATTTTTAAAAGGCCCAACAGCATAAATGAAAGGTGTGAGTTAAAGAAAATTAACAACATTTGGAAGAAACTATTGGAAGAGAAAATAAATTTTAAAACTTCTCAACTAATAGAATTTAAATATGAGGAAAAAAAAACGATAAAAACGATTTTAAATCTCACATGCATTCTTATGATTTGAGAAAGAGGACGCTCTGAGGAAGGTACTTGATATTGTACTGAAACGTCAGCATTTAGCTTTTTCACTACACGGAATATCCCACAAATAGTAATAATAATATGACATCTTTTATCCGTGAAAACATTAGAATTAAATATATATATATATATAAAGTAACCTCCACTTTTTGACAATTGGTCATAATCAAGTTAACAATAAAATAAAAAAATACAATATTTACAAATTAACTAATAGGTGACTGCATACAACTTATTATTAATTGAGAAATCTATAATAGTCACAAGAAACACTCAAATTCAACTTGTATAAAAATTAGTTTCCATGCAGATTCAATACATATTAAAAATAATTAATCAGCTTGGACCTCAGATGAGAAATGACAAACAAACAACAAATTTCTTAACAATAATATGAGAAAGAAAAAAAATGTATTGACATATTTATACTTAAAAATTTTATGATGATCATGCATAGAGGTGAAATTTTTTTTCAGATTACAGATAGCTATAGAAAGTTCAGTTAATTATCTTAATGTCTTTGTGAGATCACATAGATTTTGTCTCAATAAATTGGGAGTATGGCCATTAATCATTAATTTTTAATATCTGCTAGCAATATTAACATTTGTGTTACTTTTGGTTTAATCATGAACATTTTCCTATGGGGGCTTCCATTGCAATTATCCTTTAATAATTTAAAACAGGTAGATTCCATATTAATTATAAAAGTTAATTTGTGTGGGATAATCACATTAGAGGATTAGTTTTCTTCTTGTAGCAAATAAATGTTAAATATTTCTTCAGCACTCAATAGTGATGAACAGACTGACCATGTCAAAGTTAATTGTATGGTATTTTTTGTTTTCAGCTCCATAATCAGCTATGTTGTTTGGTAGATCAGGGAAAGAATTCTTGGTGATTTCCTACTCCATAAAATATATGATATTCACTTAAATAATCTTTACAAATTTTATTAACTTCTATACATTAAAAATCATGATGAAAAAGTAAAAATCATTCCCTCCTTTTTTTGGAAATGCAAACAATTCACATATTTTTATTTCCCCTCAGTCATTTATGCTAGTTTTCTATGGTAATGTTTCTTTTATTTTAAAAAGTAATATTATTTTAAAATATTATATATATTAATTTTACACCTATTGCTAACATTTGCAAAACACTTTAAAATTTATTTTATGTACATGACTATTAATGGTTTGTACTATATAATGATACATATTTAGATAATAACAACACACACATATATATATATATAGTTGTTAATAAAATGTTATTGTAGAATTATTCTTTAAAAATATGAAAATGTCTGTTCTGTTTATTTAAGAAAAATCACTATCAGATAATATAGACAGTGACTAATGATAATTGTAAACAGGAAGCACGGATTTGCATCTAAAAGGGGGACATCTTGTATCTTTATTCTCTAAATCTTCATAAAGATAAAGTGCTACAGTAAATATATTAAGAAAATGCAGTTTCACAACATTCGCTACTTTTATTTATTATAATACAATCTCTCACCAAGATTTGAATGTTTTACAATAATAATTTTTAACATGTTATTGTTAAAATATTTTTAAGAATATGGAAATATATGTTTTATTTTATTAATGAAAATAATATATATAAAAAGTTTTTGAATAAAATGATGTAGATAATATCATTATGTAAAAAAAAAAGTTTTACATTAGAAGCCAGTATTGTTAGTATATATGTAAAATTGTTTTTTTGAATTACTGCAAATAAAGTTTAATAAATGTTTGAAGTGAAATAATAATAAAGATACAAAAAATGTTGAAAATTTGGTATTTTTGATCTGTGATAAAGTAGACATTTCAACATGAGTTTTTTATGCAAATATAAGAGGTATTTTTGTATTTAGCATTTGAATTTTATCTAAATATTTTCAGGTCTAATTATTGATGAATTATGTTGATTGTACTACATTACTTGCTAACTATGCATAGTAAAATATTACTGAGAATGAATATATAAATAATTTTCCATATATACCTAAGGTTTAAAATAAAATATGTCAACAGGTCACATTAAAAAGTTTCATCACAGGGTGACTAAAATTAATACATGTCATGTTACATCAACACACACACTCTTTTGTGAAACATTTTGAGATCAAACATGAAGCTTTATTAAAATTGATAAACATTTTTCAATTGGAAAATATATTATATAAAAATAAATACTAGTTGTTGTATAGTTTGTTATTTTTAAAAGCAAACTACAGATAGAGGTGAAATCATTTTCACAAGAATCTTAAAAATCAATACTGGGTTGAAAATAAAAGTATGCCATCTATATTATGTGGACATCTGTTTGCTTCACTATGAGATTATTGTGGATGGTGCTGAAGTAATGAATTATCTTTAAAGTTGAGATATCTTTTATTAATAAGTTTTTTATTTACATGTTTTATGAAGTTGATTTATTTATTTTATTCATTAAACATTTTTTCACTGCTAATGTATGTCATTTCAGTACTTTTTTAAATTTGCCTAATGCTACTCAGCAGCATTGTGAAACAGTAACAAAGAGCATAGATGATGTAATATTACACTACATGGTATACATTACCATTAGCCGAATATAGCTAGCAGTTTTTTATATTCGTGTATTGCGTATTGTATTATTTATACCAGATTTTTATGTTTATATATATTGAAGTGGTCAATCTGAGAGTCAGATTGCACTTCACAGCCTTACCCAATCTTTCACCACCAAACTAAATTCAAACTCCATCCCTACACAAATACACATTTATCTAACATAATTTTTTGCTCTTCTTTCAAAAATAAGCATTACAAAGATATTTAAAAATATCTTAAATAAATAATATTTTATATAACTTAAAGTCATATATATATATATATATATATATATATATATGACTATATCTATATATCATATATATATATATATATATATATATATATATAAGGTGATGGAAGATTACTATTAAAATAATAATGATATTAGGGTATGTTATATTATATTGTATATTTAAAAAATATATCAAAAACATTATTCATTTTCAGTAATAGCAATCAGAAGAGCTGATGCAATCAGTAGAATGTTCTCGAATGCAATTAAAGTAATTAGCAGAAAAGTCGTTAGCAAAGTTAGAAATATTATAATTTTAGAAATATAGTGCAATACCCATTAGTGAAAAAATTTGGTTTTAAAATCTAAGATTAGATTTTTAAAAAAAATCTTTCAAGGAATTTTTGTCTTGGTTATATTGTTTTCAAACTTATTAAAACAAAAGTGTGCATTCCATCTATAAAATGCACATGGTTAGGTATGTAAACTGCCTCAGGTTCTATAACTAAAAGCATTCCATAACAAATTCAACAATTGTATAAATAGGGTTAAATTCAAATCCAAAAAAAGAACTATTTTTGAAGAGCAATGGCCAATTTACTCCATGCCAGAAGAATATTGAAATCAATGTGCCATGAGTAGAGAAAAAATCCACCTCGTCCAGCCATGGTAATATCATCTTCTGAAAAGGTATCACCCTGCTCATGTCTATCCAGGAACTATGTTAATGCACTTGTAAGTTAAGTAATGGAAATGCTACTTGCTTGACAAACAATAATTATAAACTGGATCTAGTCTACAAACCTTATGGATACTGCAACTCACTGAAGATCACTCTTAATGATTAAGATAATGAATTAATGCTGCTGCCTAATATCCATAAATCTTCTTTAATCAAACAATTTAAACATTAATGTAAATGTTTACAGGTAATAACTTATTTAATGTAAGATAATGCAATTCTAGCTGATATTGAGATCAGAAATTAAATGTTAATTGAAACAACTAGTATTTTTTACCTGATTTTTATATGTACTCAGTTCTCTATATAAACTCTTTAATAATGTCTCTCATGTCATTAAGCCTAAATATAAAATAATTTCTTATCCTATCTTGGTGTGGCAATAAACTTTTATGATAACTTTTATTGCTATATTTTACATTTTGTATTTTTTAAACTAATATGCCGATAACCTCCTAAACCCATGAGCAAGTTTTCTCTCTGTCTTTTAACCTCCTTCTTTTCAGAGGGAGGCTAATTAATTACTAGTTAACATATATTTTATTATTTTCATTACTGTGGATGCTTGCCAGATTGGAGTAAAAAACTTGCTAATTATATTTTAATGTTATACAAATAGCAGAGCAGAAATATGCCTTTCTAATTAAATAATTCTAAGAAATATTTTTCATAATTATACAAATAATAGCATTAATTTTAAAGTCACAAATGTATTTCCTTGAAATTAAATATTTTTTTCTATGAAATAAATCTGAATAACCACCACCTAATATTGATATATGATTATTTTTAGTTTATTATGAAAGCACATATGATCAAATATTCACCTGTTGTTTCAATGTTTGTGGGAGTTTATATACACCCAGGTTTCATTTTACGCAGATTTGTTTAATGCGATTTTGAAGTTTTGCGATTCATGTTTCTTCTTAATATCTTTGTATGAGGTTTTCTTTTATGCACTAAAAATTATTAGATCAGAAGTCAAGTTCCGATAATGAACTATTACTTTAAATATTATAAATTTTGTTCACCCACATCAAATCTAAAGTAATAGTGCATTATCGGAGTTCGACTTCCATCTAATAATTTCAATATTTTCAGCACTTTATAATAGTAATAGATTTTATGCAATAAAGAAGTTCATAATTCCCTTAAAATCAGGATTTCCCCATTTTATGTACACACATTAAATTTTACAAGAGTATAATGTAAATCTGTTCAAATGTTATAGATGCCTATACTATGTATTTTATTGTTTTTGCATTTTAAATCATTTTTGCTTTTTTAAAAAAGAGTATGTAATCAATTAATCATTTAGTGTCTGCAAGTTTATTTTTAAAAGGTGAGTAACAGCTGTTGGCACAAATAAATTTGACAATAAAATCTGATTTTTAATTGTAATTAACAATTTAAAAAGTATGTAACATGATCAAAAATTAATATGATGTGAAACAATGAAATTTGATTACTAAATGGAATTGAAAATTTAAAAAATTATGACAAAAATAAGAATTTAATTTTTAATTGTTCGTTTTAATTAAATTTTGCCCAACAGCAGTGAGTAGATGTCTTTTTATCATTATAAGTCTAAGTTCTTATTTTTATTTTAAACTTTTAGTTTACCCTAATGGAGAGAAAAAAAACAACCAAGAAAATAAATTTATTTGCAAACAAAAATGTCAATTTTAGATCATTTAGTGAAATGGGAAGAATCAACAGTGATTGGAAAATGTTTTAGTTTGAGTGAATCCACTATAAGACCAGTATGAAAAAATGAAGTTGGCGCTAGTTGTATTTCCTCTTGTGATGAATGTGATGTCTCAAATAGTGGTAATGATTAAAATACCATATATGTATGAAAAAAAAAAATGTAAATTACGCTTAAAGACATATTGTTTTGAATAAAATTAAATATTGTAGTAAATAAAAAAGTAAAAAAAGTTTGTCTAGTATCAATTTTTTTCAAATTTGAAATTCTTTATTAGTCATACTTTATTTTCTTATTTTTTATGTGAATTTTAAAGTAATTTTATGTTGTTGTTTTGCTTTTATGCAATTTTTCGAAAATTACAGTACATATCCCCCATTTTTCAAAGTAAGTTAAGTCTATTTTTGTGCAATTTATTTTGTGTGCATTTTCTGAGGTACCTATCCACCACATAAAATGAGACCCAGGTGTGTGTATATATATAAAAGAGAAGGAGATTTTTCAGGTCATCGTAGATTAACATCACTTTAATTAAGTTCTCCAACATTGGTTGGTAATTTGGTCATACCATTACACTGAATATTCCAAAATATATAGGTACTAATTAAATATTTTGATCTTCAAGGTGTTACATATGTTATTTGAAGAATTGCATGCATAAGGCTTTTTTGTTTACATTTATATACTTCTGCTTCATCCTACTGGGTATATTGGAAATGCCAAACCCTGTTTTATCATATCCAGGTCCATGAACAAGAGCATGACACACTTTTGCATCACTTTCTTTTATGAGGTAATTCTGCATGGATCACTCCAGAAGACCAGAATCTTAGTCTCTCCCACTGGGTGATTCTTCATTCAATGAGGTGATTCTCCTAAAGACACAGAAAGACAATGGTCACTATTTTTCCATATAAAATATGAAGCACCTTTTATGATCTGAGACTTGATCATAGATAAATATGTCATCATGATTATACCACTCTTTATTATTTTTAATTTTAAATATAAACTTATGAATATCCATCAGCCATAATGTTATGATCCCTCTAAACATATTTCTTTATCAGTTATTAATATTCTTATGTATGCACCATTCTGCAGCACAGTTTATAATTTTCAAATAACTCTCCCACACACTTTATTGCTCAGCACAAACTGATCTTAATTATTCTATTTATAAATGTTATTACTAATTATGTAAAGTTATAATAAAACTAAATAATACTTGCTAGTTAAATTCAATCAAATGCTACCATTTCTTACTAGGTGTTGATCAAAGAATCTTAAATTTATTTCTATCATAGCACTATTCAAATCATATTTTTTAATGTAACCAGTCAGTTATTGTCATATAAATTGGCCTACACTAAAATAATGCATCACTTAATATATGTATAATTTACAACATTGTAAATAAAGTTTTTTTGCTTATCAATGAAATGTAAAATGGGAGGCCAATGATAATCAATAGAAGAGTTATTCTATTCAACTTATTAATGCTTTGTTTTAATTATGTTATTAAATTAGAAATCTATATAACTATATCTGTAGAATCATTATTCCTTTATTTAATAAACATTATATATTGATTAAATAAACTTTATTCACTATGACTAGATGATGAGATCCCTCTAATCTTATATGTAAATAAGATGAGAGGTTATTATTTTTTGACAGGTTAAAACTTGTGATTTTTATTATGATAAGGGCTTCACCATAGTGTCCATTTCACTGACGAAATGTATGTCAAAACCAGTAAAACCTGTGATTTTGATCAGGGTTCAACCTGAGTTTGAACTCATCCCCTAAACTGCACATCAAACATCTAATGAATAACATATAATGATGGTGCATGAGAATTTATTCTAATTTCAGCCCACCAGCAGAGCAGAGAAGACAATGAGACTCAATATTAACTAATTACATTATGACTTAAATAGGCATATGGATGGTTGTATGTGTGGAAACGGAGACAAAAACATTTGAACTACTCAAACAAGTTAGATAATAAAAATTTATAGTTTAATATAATGACAAATTATTTACATTATAACTTAATTATATACATTTATATGTGTATGAAGGAACAATCTACTAAATGGTAGATAATTATAGATTGTAGTTCATGCAAAGTGTTCTCACATCCCTTTTATTAACTAAATAGTATAAATAATTTAACACACATCTTTGGTGGGGATGGTATTAAGATGCCAATCAATTCTTAAGAAGATTACATAAGATTTTCATTAACACTTTGATTTATGGTTCTGAAGCATGATGACTAACATATCATTTTGGAGAGCATTCCAGAATTCATCACATATATAATATAACTTGTTTTCATGCTAATACAGTCATGAAAATAAGTAAAACACATTTGAAAATTACATTTAGTTATATAACAAAATATTTATTGCAGATTCTTTTAATTAGCATTTAAAAGACATAACACAATTTTATCCGAAGGCAGATAAATACTATTGTGATGGTGGCATTGTATAAGACTGAAATAACATTATTAATAGAACTAGTGATACTTGGCATTTTATATATGTATTTAAGCAGAATGCAATTTTAATATTAGAGCATTAAAACTGGGTCATGAAACAAAAGAAATAATAATACAAAAAAGTATGCAATACTGACATCATGGTAAAGAAATAACAGGAAAAGGTTGTGCTTCTGGACAAAAAATAAATTTAAGTCCCTCTTCTTGAGCAGTGCTTAGAGAAATGTGGATAAGACATGCCATGGACATCACTGTCATACAGAGCTCCTTTATATAAAAAAAGTGGTCCTGAGAAAGTAAACTATCCACAGGACAAGGCATAAAAAATCTATGGGTTCAATCTTGTTGCAACCCCCAGATTTAGAAGCATTAATATGGTTATAAATTCATGAAGAGCCAAATGTCAGTAACACAGTACAGATGAATGTTACTAATGATATAGAAAAGATTTTACAGCTTTAAAATAAATGAGTCTTGTTTGAATGCCATAATTTATACAAATAATATATATATATATATATATATATATATATATATATATATATATATATATATTGTACCCTCACTTCCAGAAATATATAATATAACTTAAAATATGACTAGCTCAATTAAATCGTTATGCTTGGCTAAAATATGTATAACTATTATTAATATATTTTTATAATACTATATCTTATCAGATTTAGTACAACTAACAGAAAATTAATATGGTTCAATATCATGCACTAATTAAATAAGTATTTATTAAATCATGAGACTATGAAGTGAAGTTACAAGTGGTAATATGAATTTACATTGAGCCCATGTCTTCTAAGACATTATCTCAATGGCATAAGAATACTATTACCTCTTTATTATCTCACTAATACATCTATAGCACTCCTATGTCTTTTATAAAATTAACTAACTTCAATAATAGTAATAAATAAATCTCAATCTTTTTATCAAAGAAATATAACTAAATAATCTCAGGTTCTTTTAATTATCTTAAAGTAATAATACTTCTTGCAGATAGGCATGATAAGGGATTTAATATCAAACCTAACTACACCTAACTTATAATAATAATAAATAACTAATAATAACAATCTCCAGTGTATAAGTTAACCTTATCTATTTTATTATACTACTAATCATTAAGAAAACAAGTAAATCATCTACATGTCTTTCATCTTCATATAGTATCTTAATTGAGAATATAATAAAATCTTATAATTTAATAATATGTGGCAATAAATAATATTATACTCTTATATTGTGCATTATAATTATTTTTGTGACCATTATAACATAATATGTTAATGTCAATGAATTTCTATAAATTATATTAAGAAAATACTGTATTTCTTTTTTAAAAATAATAATAATAATTTAATTCATATTGTGCAAATATTATGTTTTATTCAAATTATCTGTTGTCAAATGCTGTGGTGCAAAATAATGAATTCGACACACTTTTAAAACAACTTAAACAAATTTATTTACATCAACTTTAATAAACAACTTATATACATTATTTACATTACAAGTGGAAATCAAGAAAAATAAAAATAAGAAAAATAATAATAATACAAGATTCTTACATTGTTGTTATTTCTATAATCCAAAATAAATAATCCATACATTTCTTAAATGTTTTATCAGTAACATTTAATTGAGTTTATGAACTTATATTTTACTAGATATCATTTATAATCACTTAGTACAATAGAAGGCTTTTATGTAAAATATCACTTATGTAGCACATGTAAAATAAACAAACTTTAATAATTAAAATGCTACTCCATTTAAGTATTATAGCTATTTCTATTATAATGTAACTATTATGTATTACATTTATTATTAGCATTAACTAAATATCAACTAATGTATAGATTGATATAACTTTGTAATATTATGTGACTTTTATTGATTACATAATTATTTACTTCATTCTGATGTAATTTCATAATATATGTCTTACCAAAATATGCAATACATATATGTTCTTTTCTTAAAATAATATTTTTAAAATTATTCAACAATTTTGTGAAGACGAAATTTTTATTTATAAATTACCAATTTATAAAGTTATTATATTAAAATAAAATTCTATGATTCTTTTCCATTTAAACTATTATTCTTCTCTACTTGTTATTCCTATTCCCTCTTAATAAAATCCTATCTTCAAATATCATTCTAATCTTATTTAACTTCAGTATCAGCTTACCAATTTTTTTAAAAAAAAATGACTATCCAAACTCTCTTATATCTCATCATCTATATATGATAAACCCTTCAAACAAAATATAAATTTCTATATAAAATTAATTTAACTTGTCTAATAAAAAAAAAAAATATAGATATATTTTTTTTTACTTCTTACTAACTTGAAAATAAATATAAATGACTCATACTAATATAATAAATCAAATTCCTAATATTGTAACAGAAACATTAAAGTTTATTCACGAAAGAATCATATAATTATTTCTGGATAACTCTTATTACGTTGTAATAAATTTATATTATAAAATAAAGTATGCATATTAAAATAAAACTATTATTGATAATATTATGCGTGTATATTCTTTAAATATTTATACATTCACTCAACAATCAAATAATATTTGGTTTATCTAAAGAAAACAAAGCAAAATACATTAAATTATTAATATTATATAATTATTACCATAAATGATACTCCAATTTATAATCAGCCAAACGATGTCCTCCAGGATTATAGTTTTACAAAAATAATATCACATTTATACTCAACAATTATTCTTAAAATATTACGTGTTGTAAAATTATATAAAAAAAATAAACTTTATGAAATTAAGTGTTATATTATTATGTAGTTACTTTTAAAATGTACCTCTCTTATCTCTAATAGATCAATAAATAATTAAATATCTATGTTAGTTAAGAAAACAAAATATGTTACATAAAATCCAACGGTGTCTTCTTTCCACCCACAATTGTTCTTTTTTTCCTAGGCACAACATTTTACCAACACCACTTCCTTTTTCCGGTACATCACGTGTTTAAACAGTTTTTATGAAATAAATGGAAAACGTTTTTTTTTTAAAAAAAATAAGATAAAATAAGTTCCACCATAAAGAAACAAAATAATAATTAAAACAGTTTATAGGATCCGGATTTATTTAAAAGTTATTATCTTCCTAGGATTAATCAATAGTTAAATGTTTAATTTAAGTTTTTATAAAAATTGACTTGGATATCCACGTATACTTCTGTGCGCATTTCTTAAAATATTTAGCAAACATTTTTAAATTTTTCTATATAACCAGCATATAGAATTTTAATATTATAACGTTTTTTTATAGGTATTTATTTATCAATTAAATTTCCGATTTATCTGCCTTTTAAAATTATCGAAATCTAGTCTTTTAAACAACAAAGACTTAATAAGGCAAGTATTTCTGCAATTATTATTAACTTCCATATCTTTACCAAAAGATATATTAAAATATGTAATTTAAAAATACTTTCTTCATAAAGAAGTATTTATCTTTCTTTAACATATTTGTTTATAAAAAATTAATTATAATCAACTTTTAAATTCATATAATGTCCAATATATTATTTTTATCCAACTAGTAATTCTCCTAGTTAATCCAGCGTTCACTATATTTTTAATATAAGGTTTCCAACACATTTTATCATTATACGATATTTTCATGATTATTTGATAGTAAAATTGAGCTTTGATAGAGACGATCAATAGGGAATTATAAATAAATTAGCACTGCATATTAAACGGTAAACTTTTATAAAATTATTTAAAACTACTCTCTTATAAATTAAGAAACTATTACGAGAGCGTCTATAATTTTTTACTTAGCTATATTTAATAGCACACTTCACTTAAAAGAAATTACAATCACCCCCTGAACAATTGAACCTCCGTTTTTATACCGGAATAAATTACCCACTTGATTGGTAAATTAAACAATCACCTTGCTAGCCTATTTACATATCTTACCAACAATACAAAATTAAAAATAAATAATGACTTATTTAATATTTATTATTTATTACATTATTTAATTCTTAAATTAATTTTTATCATTTATTTAAATCCATTAAACATTTTTTAAAATATATGTTTTACTTTATTTCACTTTTAACTTTTATAAGACTATTTTTCTAAACAAACTAAGTCTATTTTTATTCATTATATTTTTTAAACAGTATTTTAAAAATCAGATTTAATATTTCACACTAATTATTTTTATTTTTATCTCGTGATAGCCAATATAATATTTATAAATTTTATAATAGAATTTTAAAACAGTTTTGCAACTTTACTAAAAAAACTTACAAGCATATGTGTACATATGTCTATCTGTCACCTGACTTACAACACAGATATAAACGCTTGTAATTATCTAAAAATAAACTAACAATTCAATTTTATAAAATAAATATTTTTTAAAAACAAATAATATACTATAACAACTTTAAAATAATAATTCGATATTATAAAATCAAATATTAATCTTCTATTATATACTATTAATAACAAAAATATTTATATTCACTTACTAAATATTAATCTTTATCAACAATAAATATATATGCATTTAATTTTAACTTGTCTTTTTTTAAAACTTTTAGCTTTAAACATTTATTTACAAAACTTATTAATGCAGTATTGATCATGGCCAGTTTTCCCAACCATATAATATTATCATTTTTTTTATTGAAACGTCTCTCTCAAATATTAGCACAATTTCACATATCAAATATTCATAGTTTACTTTAATTAAACTTTTGAAAGATTATTATAAATAAAATCAACATCATATAGCTATAATATATCTTAAATTTAAAATTTTTTAACAAATTGATATAACAATTTATGGAGACCCATACAAAAGGGCACAATATATATATATATATATAATAGAATCAATGTATATTCTCTATATATATATATATATATATATATATATATATAGAGAGAGAGAGAGAGAGAGAGATTTCATTTAATAAAATACACATTAAGTTTTGCCCCCCTTCTATTTCTGCTATTTAAAATAATTCAATCCCATTTTCATGGATTTTGATAACAAGGATATTTAAACATTTGATATTTTAAGAGTATGAAGATAAAAAATAAAATTTCAATTATAGAAAAAACATGTAATAGGTCACCCTTTCAGAATTTAATAAATTACATTTTAAAATTTTAGAGCATTAATTAGCCTAGGTTCTGAATTCACCCTAGGTAGAATCCAGAGTTAAACAAACAACAAATTTTTATACTAAACCAAACAAAATGTTGACTCATAAAATTTTTATAATCTTGTGAGCATATTAATTAATAATGCATTATGTTTTAAAGGGATGTTAATAACCTTAATTCAAGGAGGTTTTCTTAAAGAAGAGAAAGAAAAGATTTTATAAATTCAATTCATAGTTTGCTTGATATTGGCATATTAATAATAACTAAAATAGACATAAAATCAAATAATAAATACATATAAATAAATGGCCACACCAAAGTTAAAAAAGCTAGATCATACATGATAGGGTTAAATAAAAAAATCATTTGAGAGCAATTTCCATTTAACATATCAATTAAAAAGAAATAAAATTGAACAATACATTAGGAGAAATGTTGATAGCAGGATTTGAGATTAGTTAGCCTAGCTTTACTTGCAACATAAACTACTGATGTACCTTGCACTGTTTAAGAGTCCATTTTCAAAGCATGGCATTTAATGCATCCATGTGAGTTTTTCTTGGTGACAGGCAGCTTTCATTCAGCATTCCAGAGGTTTTTTTATGCTTTCCTTCATTTCTGATAAAGCAGGATATTATGTCAGCAGAAGATGACCCCACAAAGGTTGGGGAGGTGATTGATTTTACCTGATCATCATTTTTTAGATTTCAAAGATGTGTTGATTATTTTAACATCACAGTTATCTCAATAGTAGCTCCACTGTTGGTTGTCAAAATTGGCCCATTTTATATACTGTTCATGTATTTATGGAATGCTTTCAATTTCTTATCTCTAGCTTAAACATAATCTTTAACATAAATTTTACATTTATTTTTCCATTGTTTTTGGAAGATGCAAATGTTATATAACATTCCAAAACATGTTCAAATCTATTTCCAGATTGGAAATAGATTTGACAAAAATGTTTATAACAAAAGTACAATCATTAATCTTAATCCTCATTTTATTGTAAGTAAAAACTTTAATTAATTTTTTTCCCATGACTAAAGCAATATTATATTCCAACCTTTAATTATTTTTGGACAATTAATGATTGTATGGTCCATCTTGGATGTATAAAATATACAGTTTAATAAAAAAAAACAATTTAAAAAGAAAAAGTTTTATAAATGATGTATGATAAAAATATTTATAAAACTAATATTTTGCTAGTATGTTGGCTCCTATAATATATATTGTAACAGACCATAAAATGTACCGGGAGTCTACAGGGTGAGATATTTAATTAATTGATGCCCCAAATGTTTGGGTTGCCAAAATATGTAACGGACTGTAAAACCCTTTTAGGATAGTACACCCAGAGCCTTCTCTACTTACAGGTCCTATTACTACTTGGGGTTCTAACTCAGTGTAGACATTTGCCTTTAACTCTGCTCAAGGATGGAATTAAATAGGATGGCAATAATGTGACTTCTATATAGATTCTTAATGGCTATTGCTAATAATAAATTAAAAATCTGTATGCATGTATAATAGCTATTCTGGTGAGTGAAGTATGAATGATGCTTGACAATCTAGAGACCAGAGAAACAAAGGTTTTAACTTCAAACAACAAATATTTATTAACAGATCATGCTTAAAGTTATAATATTTATAAATCAACAGAATATATACATGATTATTATAAAATATTAATTTATCTCTACAACAATAAGACTAGCTGTAATTTAAATATTAAAATATGGGTTGAAATAAGAATTATAAAATTTAGTGCATAATTTACAATAATGTATTAATTATTTTAAATATAAAATTATATTACTAATGTATGATTATCATTTTGTTTATGTCCTTTAAATGTACCTCAAGGTTATGTCCATGAATTGCTAATTTGTGTTTTGTATAGTTCATTCATAAACAGTTATTCATTTAAACAAGAAAATGTTATATATATTTACTTATTAATTAGTTTGATTTTAATGTATTAATTGTCTAATAAATGTAAATATTTAAAATCTTACCTTTTGTTTCAGTCATTGTCCATTTAATTTAAACCTTCAATTACGATAATATTTTATTTACAAATATATATAATATATTGATGTATAGTTTGAGTTGTGCATCTCTCTCACCCTATAAAAATCTAAACAAATGGGTTCTTTTTTTTAAAAAAAAAATGTTTGCTACACTTGAATAAAAGGGTGAGAAAAATTCACAACCCAACTCTCAGTATACATTTAAAAAAAAATATTTGAAACATAAAATATAATGAAATTTTGGAATTCCTTAAAACAATAGCAAGTTAAATTTTCAAGAGCAGCTTCTGTATTCTTAGCAGATAATGTCTTTCTTTCCTTCATGTATATTAAGTCATGTTGAACATTCTAAGCATTAACAATTCCCATGACGAAATTGAATTCCTCGGCGTTTGATTTTAAAGCCATGCATTTCTATTCCATATCAAGATCTTTCCACGTTGATTTAAACAATATATACCAATAAATATGATCCTCCATCACACGTCAACGACACCAAGAGGATAGAAAAATCCCCCGACACTTAATTAGCAAAAGTGCATTGTTAGATATTATTTACACATATATAAATTATTAAATATGAATCCTTTTCCAAGGCTTACGTTATAATATAAGGTGAACGCTATTTCTATGCAGTTTTATTTATATATGTATGAGACGCATGATAAAGATTTTACTTTAAAAGTAATGTTAATAAAGTTCTATTTCATCATTAGTTGATTTTATTTTATCCAAGAAACATTTGATAGCAATTATATTTTTTAACAATGATAAATAACTATGATGCTCTTAGCATTTATTTGAACGAACGAAAGTTCATCAATTAAATAATGTTTTTTTTTTTCCTTTTTAAAACATTTTACACTTATCAATAATAAAATTCCAAATATTAAATAGTTTATTTTTAATAAAGAAAGGAAATCATAATAACTAATATAATAATTAAAATATTCTTTACAACTTTACTTTCATGCACTTCATTTGAACAAGAAAAACCAACAACAACTAAAAAAAAATCTGTTGCTTAGATATTTTTCCACGTTCCCAAAATCAACAAAGGTTTACTCTTTTTTTCCTCTTTTAAACAAAAGAAACGTGGTTACTAGAATTTAATGTCAAATATTTTTTTTTCTATTTTGTCACGTCATGATTTAAAATCTACATTCATGTATATATATGTGTATATGTATATATTTTATTTTACATTTAATAAAAAAAAATAAATGTGTTCATTCCTTCATGAATGTATGGTTATGTTTGTGTGTATATATATGTGTATATGTCTCCAAATATCTAAAAAATTAGGTTTTAAAAGTTGGCTGCCTATTTAATCTTTATACATTTTTATCCTAAAACATCAGTTACTTATTATTATTTATATATATATATATATATATAAATGCAGCTATTTATATATATATATATATATATATATATATATATATATAAAAGCTGCATTTATGTACTTTAATTAAAAATTAATAATAATAAATATTGAAAAGTTAATCTTTTTATAATTTTTTTGGCATGCATATCAAATATATACAGAAAATATTTATACATGACTAAAGGATCAGGATGGGATATAGGGTTTAAACACAGGTTAGTAGATAGAACCATGAAGCTCAATCTTAAGCTAAGATTGACTGCTTCAATATATATATATATATGCTTATTTTAGCATATTTTATTGCAAATAAAAGCTTTCAAATTGTTTATTACTCTCAAAAATAAAATAAAAAATATGTTCCTCCATGCTATATATACATTTCTATTAACAATAACCTTATTAGATTTGCTAGAGATTTTAACATCTATCCTCTACACTAAAATTGCGTTTGTTGCTGTACATACTAATATGATAGATATTATCTGTTTGTATTTATAAGTATGAACATATTAATTTATAATTGGCTTGCATACATTGTTTAAATGAAGAGTATATTTTGAAAACGATATTATTTTACATTGAAAAGTGGATAATAATAGCAAAGTTTACATAAGTAATAAATTGTGCTAATACTTGTGTATGAATTATGTACAAATATTCTAATCACATATATTGTTTATTAAGTATATTGTTTTGTAAGATTTATAAATTGTTGAGAAAAATTGTAAATGAGATTGAAATGGATTTCCACATATTATTTTTATTAGTGATTTAAAAACAATGTATATATGTGAATGTATATGAATTAAATCTTATCTTAAAAAACTGGACACTGTATTACTTATATAGGAAAGTGGATACATTAATTTAGCATAGTTTAAAGACAATTAAATCAAATAAAACCGTCAGATAATTAAAACAAAATTGTAATCATAAAAATAATACATTTAACAGTAATAAACTATTATAATCAATCTTTATCTGCAGAAGTACTTTCAGTTAATTTCTTTGAGGCAGGTTTAAGAAATTAACCAAAAATACCTCTGTCGATTTAAAGACTGTTTATAATAGTTTATTACTCTTAAGTTTATTATTTTATTATGGTATATATATATATATATATATGGCTTTGAGAAAGATGCTCTGAGGAACATGCTAGTTATTTTGCATGAAATGTCAGCTATTTAGCTATTATATTTTTATTACATAAAAGCACATGGAAACATTAATATGAATTCATATATATATATATATATATTATTAATCATTATATATATATATATATATATATATATATATATATATATATATATAACTCACATGAAAGTAACTGTACCTTCCGATGAGTTATGTCTTTTAATTTTTTATTTACATTACACAATTCATTATAAGCTTCAATTTCTTGAGGTTCAAACATACACATATTCTTTCATAGCGTAAACTTGTGGTTAAAACACCTGTACAGGTTCCTACTATCGCATTTTATACGCTTATTATCGAGGTTATAGCATCAGTAAATATTACTACGTAGTCAGTGTGCGTTTAATAAATTTATAATTACACATACATATGGTAAATTTGTGGTAGATGAAGATATCCAAATACTACACAAACAAGAATTAAATTTCACAGCATGTTTCATGTCCAACTATCAAAACTAATAAATTGATTGACAATTACAATAACACACATAAATATTCTGACAGGTTGAAAATGTTTGTGCAGCTACTAGATAATTATTATTTATTAGAGTATACACTGGTTTTAAGTATTTCCCTTAGATGTAAAATAAAATGAGGAATTAAGAATTTTGGCAACATTGTTTTAGAGAAACCTGATCATTTATTAAATTATTAACCAAAAATATTTAATTAATACAAATAAACATTCTTCAAATTAAGATATGTACATAATCTAATGATTAACCTGAACCATTGGAGCAAGTATTAATATTCAGTGACGGGAGTCAAAATATTATCCTTGAAAATAAATAACAAACTTATTGTTAAATATATAATTAACTGTTATATATTTATTTTTTTATATCTCGATCAAAAAATACATATAACATACTTAGATTTTAGCAATAGATTGTATATATTAATATAGATTTTTAAATGAAGAAAATCTACTACTGATAAAAGTATTTATATAATTTACATATTATAAATATTTATTCCAATAATGAAGAATATATATATATATTCGATATGGAAATAATGCACCTATTTACTTTAAAAAAGGAACAGAAAAACCATTTTGAAGAAATTAACACTACTGGTTCAAAGCAAAAGTAGTATTAATCAAAATTTGTTTAAAAAACATAAAGTTTAATATGTTTGGAAAACAAAAATCTGAAAAGTTGGAAATATCAATAGAAAATAAAGTTCAAAATTATTATTTTAAACATTGTTCCACACAATATTATTGTACGGATGATTAAACGGTTCTCAAATTTTATTTTCTGCCTCATGCTTTTCTTATGTTAATGTAAATCAAATGTAAATTTAAAGATTTTTTAAAAATATTATTAAAATGAATTGATCTAAATTAAAATTAATAATTCAAATATTTTTATATTACAAAATGGATATGTGTGCATATTTTATGAATATATGTATCAATTCTAAGTTTATAACCTATTTAAATGTAAAAATCATTTAGCTATATTATTTGAGAATAAATTAAAATTAATATATTGAATTTATATATAAATATTATATCGAGATTTATTTAATATTTGAATAATATTAAAATGGTTTAGCTCTACAAATTTAAGTCAAGTAATAATGAGTACATATATCTATATCTATATATATATATATATATATATTGTAACAGAAACCCGGCAATCAAAAGCTTAAACTTCCCTTTTATTTATATATAATGGGAAATTCTTAAAATTCAAGATCATCCACTTTCCGCTACCGCAAGCAGAGAGAACATATGGACATAAACGAGTCTATATCCATACTTGACTGTACCTGTACCTATACGGGTATAACCCCAGGTTATCTTTCCTGCTTAAACTATCTCTCGACTGCTGTAAGATTTAACAGAGTTACAGCGCTTGGATATTTATAAATTTTAATGGGATCAAAATACTGCACTACTAGCTTCACATATTAATTCAGTATTCAAAATGAGTAATAATTATTTCCCAAACCCTAAGATTATATTACTTTTTTGGAGTGGCAAAGAACGAGATGAAATAGATTTAATCAATAAATATTTAATACAATAAATTAAACAATAGAAGAAATACTTTAAATCATTAACACTCAATAAAAAAACAGATTATTTGCTATAATGTTACGAGTAAAAATAAAATAAAAAGATCCTATCAATGATTGGACATTTATAATCATCATTCCGGGTATATATTAAAAAGTTAAAGAATGTCTTTATCATTGAAAGTAAGAATTTGGCCATTGTCTAAATAAAGGTATGTGCACATGAAAATATAAAATGTAGTATACATATTTACCTAGGTTTTTAAGTCTCTGAATTAATTTGAAGTCTTGCTGACTGCCACGTGAAATTCCTCCACTTCTTTAGCAGGGACGTTCACTCCTAAGTTAGATTTTGGTTGTGGGAACTCCTCCGCATTTAGGGCATCAAGGACGAGCAAAATGAACACTCCGGCAGGTGCTACATTGGCAGTTGTTACATCTAGATGGGAACCATTAGCACAGTGAGTCTGGATCGGCAAGCGATCACGACGGCCCTTAGCCAGCCATTCTTGATGAGGCACCGATGTTAGAAATCATATCTTGTTAACTATATCGCCTTATTATCTGAGCAGTATTTCCCCCAATGTCTCGACAAGAAGTCTCTACCAATACTTTCATAATTATATTCAAACTTTTTAATTTAAAAATTCCACAGTCTTTTGTCCTTTCGATCCTTTGTTTTTGCTTTTATTCACACCTTTCTTTTCTTACTATGCCTTCATCCATTTTTATAGATTTGTTTTTACATAGTTTCATAGCACTATTGCATTTATTTATTTCTTTTTTTTTTATTAAACAGATTTTAATAAAATTGTTTTTTTTTTTATTATATTTTGACAAGCATTAATTATTGCTGTCTTTACTCCACTTTATACACACTCCATACACGCATTTTGTTTTATTGTCAAATGTGTACTTTTATGACCCAGATCCTTATCTTTCGGTAATGTTTTTAAATTTCTATTTTTGCTCTGTTTAAGGCTTTCAAACTTTACTTTTCTTATACATCATATTTTAGTTTGTCTTTCATTTATATTTCTTTATTGCTATTAATTTCTAATGTACGCTTTCAATATTTCTAACTTATTTTTTATTTCACAAAATCTTAACTTTGGAGGGTAAAGGATAAGAATCTTTTCAATTCTAATTCCCTCTCTTTTCTTAATTAAAACATTTCTTTGTTTATAATTTTTTTAAACTCACTTTTTTAGTATTCCAAATGCAATATTTAATATTCTTTAAATGTTAAACATCTATATGTGTGACCGCAGTATGTGCAGTCATCACATTACACCGATCCCCTCCTTTAAATTTTTTTCTTAAAAAATTTTAATTTAATGCATCGAAAGCTAGATGCTCCTAACTACTGTTCAAATCCTTTTATATCCATGCACTCCTAATATAATTTAGTGATGAGATTATTCCTAGAGAGGTGACCAGGCAAATTACCTTTCCACTCTGATGACCCAACCAGCATTACTAAACTGATTTAATCTCTCTACAGACATTACATGAGTTTTATTTCTGCCTCCTACTTGTATATACAGGTTTGAGTCCACAGGATATCTCTGTGACTCGATTAAACCTGTTCATACTTCACATTTTACAAATGATAACCCTCTAAGTGACAACTCTGGTCACTATACTGTGGTGGGTTGGGAGGCTGGCATCTTTTCATCCAGCTCATCAATGAGCTCAGAATATTTTACTGATATCTCATATTTTTATAAAGAGGTTCTTTCCCCATACATTGGCTTGTAATCCATTGACTCACGATTTTTGTCAAATATCTAACTGGAAATCTTAATCCAGTGAGTCATTATGAGAAGGGGATTTCTGTCCCTGTCTTCTTTATCTAATAAGATCTGGTGGTCACAGAACACACATGAATGCATAACAGAGAAGGCTCACCATATACTGCTAAGATCCACCTACAAATATCTCTACCTACACACCTTCAGCCTCTATCTATGATCTCACACTACCATCTATCATCTGTTTTCTTAGTTTATCCTAAAGCCCTTTATACTGTTTGGCCATATTCCATAATCAATATTTCCTAGTTTCATGTCCATTTTCCATTACTCATGGTCCAATTCCATTTCCAATCTGATATCAGTGAATCCGTCTTTTATTGGTGATTGCACTTAGGTTTTATCTGGTGGCTGTCTTTCTTTTTTGACCTCACATCTGCCTCCATTGGGATGCATATTTTGATCCCTACATTCTTGGTCTTCAGTTCTGTCATATGGATGCTTCCATTCCGTCTCCCATCTTTGTTGTCCATTTTCCTGCCTCCTTGGGTTCCACTCTGTAGAATATCACCGGTTTTCTTTCCATCGTCCACTAGGATCCCATCCATCTTTTATTAGAACTGGTTCTTTTGGAGGTGGTCTAGGTTTATATCCATCCTTTTTCTGGTCAGCCCTGGTGGTATCCAATGTACTTAGCAACTCGACCACATGGTCCACCATCTTCCTCTCTGTACTAATTAGTGTCTGTTGTATCTCTTTTGGGAACCCTAGTTATCCAGAGTATTTGCATCTCAGATAATGGGTTTGTGGTCATCATCTGTAACTTGGCTACTTGACAGTGAAAGAAAGTTGTAAATATTCCTCCAGTCTCCATTTCTCAAGTGTTGTCCGATGCAGGACAACTTCATGGAGTTCCTCACTCCAATAACTGGTCTTCAAAGACTTGTGATACCCTGCAAATGTGGTGGGTTTCTGGAACAGTGAGTTCCACCAGACTTGAGATTCGCCCTGCAAGTGACTGCAGGCGACCGCTATCTTGTCCTCCTCATTCATCCTACTAAACTTGAAATACCGTTCCAGGCTTCCCAGGTGCACCATAGGGCTTTCTCCAGGATCTCCAGTGAAAACTTGTATTTTTAGAAATTGGTGGAAGCCAACAGGATAATCCATGCCATTTCCAGAACCCATATCTATACATTCTCCAATGGTTCTTGGTCCTATGCCCTTTATTTCAGTATCGGCACTGTTATTGTCTGACCTACTGACCCTCTCTTCAAATTTTGCATATAACCTTTCTATTGCCTTGACTATCTGACTTACATTCTTCCGCATGCTCATCATCATCCTATTCTCTTCTTTTATCACTTTCACTTCTGTATATAACTTTCTTATTCTCTTCTCAGGCTGCCCTATGTCTTCCCTCAGATCAAACTCTGCTGACCCTCTATCTATACTCTCAGCCCTATCTAATCCATCATACACACATGGCTCCATACTCTAATGTTCATCTCACTTAATTTCTCTGTAAAATCCATTTCTTGTGTCCTTTGCCTTTGATTGCTGGATGACATCATTTCTAATTTCTTCCATGGCTTTAGCAATTCTTTTCTGGTTGTCTATTTCTATATTTACCCACCATTCTTCCATCCTTCTCTCCTGTCTGTCCACATATTCCTTCATGAATTTCTGTTGCTTAATCCTTATTTGCATTAGCATATCCATTATATCTCTATAGTTTATTTTTTCCTTTACTTTCATCTTCTTATCTTCATTCCCTTCTCCTACTTCCTTTTCTTGAAGGTCTATTTTATCTTGGGACATTGTACACATAGATATCAATTTATTCAACCCTTGATCTGTGTTTATTAGTATTATTTTACTGAACTCTTCTGGATAGATTTATATAAAAAAATTTCTTTATACTGATTCTTTGCTTTTTACTTTGATTAGCTATTTAATTTCTTTGTTATCTGTTAGTTAGCATTTGGACCACTAGCCAACCCAAGCATTAGCACTTTGGTTCATCTTGTCTTTCTGCCCTAGATTCATTTGACTGCCTGCTCCACCTTGATGATTGTCCTATATTTCCCCTACTTATCCAAATCTGACTCACTATATTTCAATTAATAATGCTCTTGTGTATTA
The DNA here is from genome assembly GCA_028023455.1 of Epiperipatus broadwayi. Taxonomy (NCBI): domain Eukaryota; kingdom Metazoa; phylum Onychophora; class Udeonychophora; order Euonychophora; family Peripatidae; genus Epiperipatus; species Epiperipatus broadwayi. The sequence continues at coordinate 1,206,265 of JAQFVV010000122.1, forward strand.
CCTTTAACTATAATTTCAACTGAACTTGAGTTCCTGCTATAGGGTAGTGTTAAGTGTATCCTTTATTATTCAATTTTATTAAGGCTATCGCCAATTCACCCACACATTTATTTTTCACATTTTTTAAATATTCTACATTATACCTTGGTACTTTACTTATCACTTTCTTATCACGGTCATAAAATCCCACCAATATTTTATTTTCTAATATTATGTTTATAGTTTTTGATCACTTTAAGGTTACAGCTGTTTAAAACAAATCATACATATATATATATGATAAACAAAAATGCAAGTTAAAAAACTTGCTAACGCTTGTATTTATGTCCACAGATGGCGTTCTACCAAAAATGCCCATCAAGTGTATGTTTTGTTTACATAAACGTCAGAGTAGTTAGTATTCACTATCTCTAACTATAATTCCACTTTCAGATCATGATTTCAAGCTATTTGCTATCGTCAGTGAAAGACAGGAATAAAGAAACTAGATCTAAATACAAACTCTGAGCGTTTATGAAACAATTTCTATTCAGCTTGCAAGCGTGAATTTTTTAGACACGTAATGTCTTCAAACTCAGCATAGCAAACCAGATAGACCCATATAGCTATCTGGTTTGCTATGCTGAGTTTGAAGACATTACGTGTCTAAAAAATTCACGCTTGCAAGCTGAATAGAAATTGTTTCATAAACGCTCAGAGTTTGTATTTAGATCTAGTTTCTTTATTCCTGTCTTTCACTGACGATAGCAAATAGCTTGAAATCATGATCTGAAAGTGGAATTATAGTTAGAGATAGTGAATACTAACTACTCTGACGTTTATGTAAACAAAACATATGCTTGATGGGCGTTTTTGGTAGAACGCCATCTGTGGACATATATATATATATATATATATATATATATATATCTTTAACATACTAACCTCTTTCATTACTCAGACTATGTTTGTACTTTATTGATCCCTTTATTATTTTAAAATCATACATATATATTTCCTTCCATTTAACAGATATACTTCGTTGTATAGGCTATCTTAGTAATTTATTGATCAAGTTATCCTCATGATTATTTTTAAAATCAGACATATATATTTTCCTCAACTTAACTAATATGCACAACTATTCTAGAATCATACATATATTTTCTTCAATTTAACTTATATATGTGAACATTTTTATCATTTATAATTTTATTTTCAGTTTGACTGGGATAGGTTATTATTACATCACACATATATATCTCTTCAACTTCACTTATATATGCGATTATCCTAGAGTCCTACATAGATATATCTTCATTTAACTTAGTTCTGTGACTATTTTATTGTTTATCATTTATAATATTTTATATTCAGCTTGACTGAGATACGCTATTATTAACTCACACATATATCTTTTCAACTTCACTTATACAGGCATTATTCTAAAGTCCTACATATACATTTCTTCACTTAACTTAGCTCAGTGACTATTTTATTATTTATCATTTTATAATATTTTATTTTCAGCTTGACTGAGATACACTATTATTAACTCACACATATATCTTTTCAACTTCACTTATACAGGTGATTATTTTAAAGTCCGACATATATATTTCTTCACTTAACTTAGTTTGGCAACTATTTTAATTATTTAACATTTATAATTACAACCTTACTGAAACTGTTTTATTCTTTTTAACTTAACTACTTTATTTCATTACGACACTTACATTTAGATAATCTATGTTTGATCGCTATCATTATATTTGAATACCTCTGGTCTTATATTAAATATGTCACAACGAACTTCAAAACATTCTTAATAAAAAATCCCCCCCTCTTTCTATCCTTTGTACACATTTGACGTTGAAACACATATATAAAGTATTATAAAGTAAAAAAAAATTAACCCCTTCGTCTTTGCTTTTCACCACTTTAACTTACAATGCTAATTTCATATATTTTTGAAAACACACATATATATATATATATATATTGTAACCATATATTTTAGCATAAAATATAATAATTGATGTAACTATTATTTAAAAAAATTTCTCTGTCTTCTTTGGTGATTTGATTGGCTTGATTTTCGCTTTGAACAGAGTACTCTCTTATATTATTTTAATAAATTTAAATTTGCTTCGTTCCATATACTAATTCGTATCATAATGTTTAACTTTATAAAATTGTTGACAACACATTTAATTTGGTAAAATAGTATTAAAATATAATACTTTATTTTTATTTGTTTAAAATGATCTTAAAAATTATTTCATTTGAATTAACAAAACCATTTGTTCAATTAAAATAAATTATTAAAAATAAATACAGTAATTACGTAAGCGTCTCAATGTAAAAAAGAAAAGAGCGCAAATTTAGGCAGATCGTCTGTTAGTTTGCTTTTGGAGGGAGAGAAAAAGAAAAGAAATGGTAATAAGGCAAATGGTGTAAATTTGATAAGCTTATTTTAAAATAGTTAACAAGTAAACTGATTACCACAAATTTGCTATAAACATAAAAATAAAATCGTGGTATTTAATTATAAGATGAATTGCTAAATTTAAAAGTCTGTTCAAGTCGGCTGGCCAAGTGGATCGAATCACCAGTAATAATTTCCCAATATTACATTTAAAATGTCGGAGCTTCCCAATTTAAAAGAATTAATTGCAAGAGTTTGGTATGTTTTAAAATGTTTATTGTTTTACAATTTGGAAAAATTAAATAAGTATTTTAATTACAGAAGTTTTATAAATATGAAAATTTGCTTTTTAAAAAAGAAAAAGTTTAAATTAAAGTAAAATGTTAAAGTTATCAACCTAGTTTAATATTTCCGTTTCTAATTCTAATAAAAATATAATATTGATTAATATTTAACTTTATAATGCCAGTAATATATTTGATAGTTAATTTGTTTGCCATTTGGATAATAAACAGTCTTCAATAATTGATCAAAGCTATTTTCTAATTTTATCGTCAGTGTGGAATGATTAAATAAATTGCTATAATTGTTATTCCTAGATTTAAGCGTGGAGAAATAAATATTTAGCATGGATGTGAGAAACTTGGAACATTTTTAATAGAGAAATGTAGAAATTAATAACTTTTGAAAAAACATTTTCATTTAAATTCTGCTTGTCATGTTTTGAAATTGTTTCTTATTTATGGAGCCACGTAAATCGTTAATCTAATAGTGATTATGATAACTAACACAAATGGATAAAATTACATGTATGAAATTCAACTATAATTATAGCTATTACTTCGTACATTTATTGTTTGACACATCGTACATGGATTTCACGGATCATATTTGTCGTTATAAAATGCTATACAATCTAATTTGTGACACACACACCTGCTAAAATTCATATGTTGAACTATAAAATGCTATACATTTAAATTATATCACACACACACACCTGTTAGATTTTATGTATTTGACGAATAATTCATTACTTTAATTTTATCATTATATGAACTTGCATGTGAAGTTCATAAGTTATATTTTATTAAGTTTAAATTAATAGGGGTTGAATAAAATACTTATTCAAGAGAATAGCACTTGCGAAAAGGGCTTGAAAAGTACTAAATGAATTCATGAGATGTATCAATCTTTGTGGGGTATTTTGTGAGTCTTTCCAGATTTATATTCCTATGCTAATATTACTTATATTGCATTACACATATGTTTTATTTTAAGTAAGATAAGTTAGTACATTAGTTGTCCTGATTAGTGTAACATTTTATTATGCAAGAACCCACATTTGCTAAAGTGTTAGTGTTTTCTGAATGATCAGAGTAACTGAGGAGGATGATTTTGCACTTTAATGTGAAGTAAATAGTAATGTTGTTTTAGAATGTTAAAAGGCATTAATCTGTGCTGGTGGTTAATCCTCAGATTATTTAATTGCCATTTTTTGTATTTTACACTCATTCCAGCGCTGGTGGTTAATCCGCGGAATTGTGTAATTATACGTATTACTTTATGATGGTGTATCAATCCACAAAGCGTTTAGTATTATTTAATTCCTATGTGTAGATGAATACATCCACAGGAATATGTTTTACTTCATAGATATAAGTTGGGCAAAGTATTTTAGTTAATCTGCTAAATCATCTTCTTTCATTTATAAGCATAATTTATAAGTTAGATCATCAACTTGTAGCAGGACATTCTATTCAAGTTACTTCATAATAATTAACTGTTGGTTGATTATTATTTACCGGAGTGTAAGTTTAAATTATCACTTTATTTAATGATTACATTATAGCTAAATCCTACAGATATAATATTAATTATTATATTATTATAATTTTACGGTATGGATTTATTTAATCTGGAAATGACGTTAAATACTTCATGAGTTGATGTTGAATTTAGTATAATTTGCTCAAGATTCATTATATCAAATTGAAATAAGGTATGATTAGGTTTTTAAAACCGTACCTATGATATGCTAGTGAAGAAAGTCGATGGAATTATAATTTATTTATTTTATTTGTTTATTTATGTTTTTTAATTATAACATTGGAATTAATTATTTATTATTCATAAATTTGTAAATAAACGTTGATTTATAATTAAACTTACTGTGCCGTTGCTATGTGTCATTCTTAAAATCAGAAATCATAAACCTTGGATAGAGCATACATGAAGTACATACCATTGTCAACATGATATAAGAGTTTAGTGATATTTTGAAAAAACATTTGGATGCTTTTAGTCTTTGGTAGTTTATGATGTGGGGGGGGTACAATAAAATCCCATTTACCTTTTCCATCATTTTGGCTTTGCGTAGTTGATCTAGTATACAATACAAATTAATTATTAAACTTGTAAACAGATTTACCAAATAATAACATGATTAAATATATTTACTTAACGTTTTTAAATTGTCATTTGTCAGTATAAAAAGAGTCTCAATGATATAGTAAACTATAAAAGAACCCAAGCATTTATCTTTATTTATTGCAAAGCTTTACCTGGACTAGCATCTGTATTAGAAATCATATAGATGGTTTTAAAATTCATAATCTTATGTAATTCCACAAATTATGCCATCTTGTACATGGGCGGCCATCGGGTCTCATACAATAAAAAATTGCAAAGTAAGGTTTGAAAATAATAACATTACACTTATAATTTGATTAAAGTATTTTATCATAATACTATGGTAGTTCTTCGTGGTACACCCTGGCTGCGATCAAATTAAATCATAAAAAGTTTAGGTTAGATCATTAGTTTGGTCTGTGGTAAGTTGCCCCAGATGTTGATTGTGGTCTTTCGTGCATAAAATAGATAGCATGATATGCTTTTGGATACAGCTCTTAATAGCTGACAATGTGCAAATGGGAATTGATCAGTGATAGAAGTTACGATTCTTAGTGCATTTGCATTTCTGTAGTTGGGAACACACAATTTATGGTTACAATTTTGAGTGCCGCAGCGTGAGTTCAGCACGATGGGTAGTTGAGAGGGCGAGCGGTTGGTTACAATATATATATATATTAGAAAATATTTTCGTTATCTTATAAAATTAATTCAACACATGATCACTAAGTCACAGCAATAGAAATCCCCGAACTGGCACCCAAAATGTAATGAAAACCCGGCGATCAAAAGCTTAAACTTCCCTTTTATTTATATATAATGGGAAATTATTAAAATTCCAAGATCGTTCACATTCCGCTACCACAAGCAAAGAGAACATACAGACATAAACGAGTCTATATCTGTACTTGACGAAAGCTGTAACTATACAGGTATAGCCCCAGGTTATCTTTCCCGGTCAACTATCTCTTGACTGCTGCAAGATTTAACAGAGTTACAGCGCTTGAATATTTATAAATTTTAATGGGATCAAAATACTGCACCACTAGCTTCACGTGTTAATTCAGTACTCAAAATGAGTAATAATTATTTCCCAAACTCTAAGACTATATTACTTTTTTGGAGTGGCGAAAAATGAGATGAAATAGATTTAAATCAATAAATATTTAATACAATAAATTTAACAATAAAAGAAATACTTTAAATCATTAACACTCAATAAAAAAACATTATTTGTAATAATGCTATGAGTAAAAATAAAAAAGATCCTATCAATGAGTGGACATTTATAATCGTCATTCCGGGTATATATTAAAAAGTTAAAGAATGTCTTTTTCAAAGTAAGAATTTGGCCATTGTCTAAATAAAGGTATGTGCACATGGAAATATAAAATGTAGTATACATATTTACCTAGGTTTTTAAGTCTCTGAACTAATTTGAAGTCTTGCTGACCACCACATGAAATTCCTCCACTTCTTTAGCAGGGACGGTCACTCCTAAGTTAGATTTTGGTTGTGGAAACTCTTCTGCATTTAGGGCATCAAGGACAAGGCAAAACGAACACTCTGGCAGGTGCTACATTGGCAGTTGTTACATCTAGATGGGAACCATTAGCACAGTGAGTCTGGATCGGCAAGTGATCATGATGGCCCTTAGCCAGCCATTTTTGATGAGGCACTGATGTTAGAAATCATATCTTGTTAACTATATCAGCTTATTATTGGAGCAGTATTTCCCCCAATGTCTAGACAAGAAGTCTCTACCAATACTCTCATAATTATACTCAAACTTTTTAATTTAAAAATTCCAGTCCTTTGTCCTTTCGATCCTTCGTTTTTGCTTTTATTCACACCTTTTTTTTCTTACTATGCCTTCAGCCATTTCTATAGATTTGTTTTTACACAATTTCGTAGCACTATTGCATTTATTTATTTCTTTTTTTTTTTTATTAAACAGATTTTAATAAAATTGTTTTTTATTTTTATTTTATTTTGACAAGCATTAATTATTGCTGTCTTTACCCCACTTTATACACACTCCATACACGCATTTTGTTTTTATCATCAAATGTGTACTTTTATGACTTAGATCCTTATCTTTTGGTCATGTTTTTAAATTTCTATTTTTCCTCTGTTTAAGGCTTTCAAACTTTACTTTTCTTATACATCATATTTTAGTTTGTCTTTTATTTATATTTCTTTATTGCTATTAATTTGTAATGTAAACTTTCAATATTTTGAACTTATTTTTCATTTCACAAAATCTTAACTTTGGAGGGTAAAAGATAATAATCTTTTTGATTCTAATTCCCTCTCTTTTCTTAATTAAAACATTTATTTGTTTATATTTTTTTAAACTCACATTTTTAGTATTCCAAATGCAATATTTAATATTCTTTAAATGTTAAATATCTATATGTGTGACCGCAGTATGTGTGATCATCACAATATATATGAGTGTATGTGTAAACTACACTTAAGATGTTTACTCTTTTATTTTGAAATTATTATATAGTGGAAATTTGTAATTTCAAAATCAAAATATGTTAATATGTTTGTATTAATAAAGAATATTATTTTAAATTATTACAGACAAGTTATTTAATATAGTTTTGTTTTTGTCTTTGCTTTTATATGTACATATTCAGCAAAATATTGCACTATCAAAGAATACATCATCCAATATTAAAAATTGATGTATGTTTTATTATTGCTTATAATTATTGCTAGTCTACCTGAGACAAAGTTACTACCTGCCATTCATAAAACCCACAAAAATGTTTGAACGAACTCGTTATGCTCTAGGCTGCTTTGGAATGGCAAAGTTGTGGCCATAAGCATGGCTGAAGCTCAAATGTCCAAAGAATCAAATGGGCTCGGCTTACATTCAGTATTCATACTGTACCTCCAAAAGTTTCTGGGAGTGCTGCATGTGGCCAGCCTTGATCAAACAATTCTAAACCTCACACTGACAGTGGAGCCCATGGATATACCTCCTCTACTCACCAGTAAATGGATGACAGATATATGGACTTATGTCACAAATGCAGCAAATTTAACACACCATACAATAGAAGAAAAAAGACATATTGGCAAACATACAAACTTAAATATACCAATCAAACTGTTCTACCCAATGACCTAGGGTTAAACAATAAACAACTCATAGCAAAATCGAAAAATTGATTCTTAGAACCAAAATACATTGACTTTCTTCTAAAGATTAACCTCTCCTCCCTACCAACAAATTATTTTCTGGTATGGAGAAGAGGGTTTAGCAAGATCAACTCTCAATGCCAACTATGTGCCACAGCAGATGAGACAATTCATCACCTCCTGTATTTCTGCCCTTTTCTCAAGCTGATGAGATCCTTTATTAATGAAAATGTATTACTTGACATTAGAGAAGTTTTAGTTATTCAAAAGGCTAATAAAGAGTGGCATATTCTTGAAAATCAGAATCACCATTATTTTAACCTTTGCAATCTGACTTTCCAGATGCAAATGTATATTTGAAAATGCTAACCATGGTGTCTGCAACATAGGGTCATCCTCCCAGAAGAGTGAATGAAAGCAATGGCCCCAGTCTCAGACCACAGCAAACTCTACAGAGTGAATGCCTTGCAATGGTGTAAAAATCATATAGCTTTGTATAGATAAACATGTTCTATTGTATCTAATAAATTTTAATTTATTATAATAAAAAAATAATTATCATTACAATGGTATTGATTATCCCAAGTATCTGATGGTTACATTTTAACTTCATATATTTTATTTATATTAAGACTATAGTTTAGTTACTGTATCTAATCACTCGTAGTGCCGTAGATTTTTTAAGAGCTGATCTCAACACATAATAAACACTAAAAAGCATATCATTATACATTTTACCCATGTATATATAACAAAAATATTAATGTTTGTTCCTGCATACTATTGCTGCTTCCTTATTAATATTTTCTAAATAATGATGATGGTTAACATCAAATCCTATGATATATACAGTCAAAATCAGATTACAAGTTGCAATAATATATTAATTTTAATTTACAGTGTATTTTTCTATGGTTGCATTTTAATTCAATTAAAAATACATTCCCACAATGCAGGATAATTATTGTATCATATTCATCATCATATCTTTCAATAAATATATATCCACTGCAAGATGAAGATATCTCCCCACTAATTTGTTTCTCTAATTTTTATCCTTTTAATTCTGTATTATCTAAACACAGATCCTTATTTCCCTCATGCATCTGAGGTCTTATACAATCACTTGGAATCCAGTTTAAGATTTTAACTGTTCATCTATTATCATCTCATTTAGCAGTAATTCTACCTCAACTCCACTTTCATTTTATAATGATTACAATAACATCTGTTTGTTTTTTCATTCATACATTTTAATCTATTCTTGTTCTTTATTCATATTTGGTTAAGTGGTCTGAAGTATCCATATTGTAATTTTGTTAAGTGTCCATGTTTCAGATTCAGAAGTAAGAGCTGGTAAAATACAATTATTAAAAACAATTATTCTCAACATATATTTGCTTTTAATGTTAAATATTTTTTATCAAAATACTTCAACCAAGTTTAAGTCTCTGATTGATTTTATCCATTATTTGTTCATATATATTAACAATCTGACTAATGTCTTTGTAGTTTAACTTTTTCTAATTCATCATTATCAATATTTATTTCATATTGTAAGAAAATCTATTCAACATTACTTTAATCTTGTTAGCATTTACCATTATCCCTACTTTCTTACTTTCATCTAATAACTCTTGTACGCTGAAAAGCATTATTTGAAAAAAAAAACAAAAACAATTTCATCATCTTCAAAGTTTAGATGGCTTAAATAATCACCATTTTTGCATCCTTAATATCCATGTTATTTTATAAAATACTTTTTTCAAAGTTGCTGTAAGTTATAAAGGTATGGAATGACCATATCAATAATCCATTTCAATCTTATTCTGTCTAATAACTTAATCATTGGTTTTGCATTTTTATGAATATTTTTCACATTATAACAATATTTTTGTTTTATATCTTGACGGTACAACATCAATAATCACTAAATAAATGCATAAACACTCAAATGCCACTTTATAATTTACATATTCAAAGTATAATGGATAGTCATTTTTATTGGTCCTTTTTATAAATTCTCTCAATATTTGAATACCATTTTCTGCACTAAAACTATTTATAATTCCATCTTGACTTTTGGTTGGTTAAATTCAATGTTTGCTATAGATAAATTACAATTATTGTGGTAAAAATTATGTATAGAAATGATAGATCTGTAATTTTTAATATATTACTTATCACTTTATTAAAATGTTAATACCTGTACTACATTATTCCAATCATCTCATACATCTTTGTGACTTATACCTTTGATATAACTTTTTTTTTTCTATTTCATCACCTGCTTTCTTTAAAATATCAATTATAATTGCATCATTACCTGCAAATTGTCTCTTCTTCATACTTTTAATTGATTGTCTCATTTCTTTATTTAACATCCTTGGCAATTCAGAAGATATACTTTTCTTGTTTATTATTGCTACATAAATATTGATAGACCATTTTACATATTTTATGATGTCATCTCTCTTTTTGGTAACAGTTTCATCTTTTGGCTTCTAATTATAGAAATGTTTCCTCCCACTAATATTATTTTCTGTAACTTTTCTTCCTTAATCATAATTATATTTTTTACATATTTATTATTTTTTTCACACCATTTTACAAATTTCTAGATATTCCACCCATCTTAATGCATTGCTTTTATATTTTTTCATGTTAGTTTTACTTTATAAATTGTTTTGTTTTAATAGAAAATTTACTGTGCAATTGCTGATTTATGGAATCAGATATTTTTGTTGTTAATATTTGAAAAGGATTTGCAATATCTAATTTAAATTCATTGGAATTTTATAAAATGAAGAATGTCAACAATATAAACTGTTTTCTTTAAAAACTTTTTCCCCTCTAATTTTGTATTAGCATTATTGTATATCTTATTAATTGAAAATCACTTTCTGTGTTGAATGAAATACCTATTTTATTGTTAGTCAAAATACATTTCACTCCTGCTATATCTATATTTGAATGTTTCCATGTCTATTTCCATTTAGGATTTGTTCAAAAAAAGAATTTATAAGTTAAATAGTTTTTTTTTTTTTGCAAAGTATAATTCTATATCCCCTCTCATTTGAATTACCATAATCAAACTGACAAATTTTACTTCCATTTTTCAGTTATTTACTGCTTCTAGAACTACAGTTTGCCATGACAATTGTAACAGGTTGTTTGATCTTATAAAATCATTTTATACATTTATATAACAATTCTTTATTTTTACAGTGTGGACTTAATGAAGCAAAAATCTGAATTATCTGCATTTGATATCTACCAATAAGTTGAATGATGAATTTTGGCTCTTTGTCTGATATACCACCCATTCCCCACAATGTTGCCCCTTTTTTATTTATAATGAATCCTACTTTACTTATGCTTCAATGTTTGTGTCTTTGCAATAGAGTAAATATTTTTCTTTTCAATCGTTTTTTCACTTTTCTTCTAACTTAAAAGATTAATAGTATTCCATTTAATATTAGATCTTCCATCACTTGAAAGTGATCTAAAATTCTTATTATCTAAATAAAAGGATATCAAATAGCAGTTGGAGTCTACAATCAAGAAATTTTAATCACTCTCCATATTTGAATACCACACACTGTCCTGGCTGGAGATTTTATATTTTCCTTGAGAGAGAGGCTCTAATGGTGAATATCTATTAAAAATTCCATTCACACACACATTCATAATACCTACAACAAAACTCAAATTATATTTAAGTTAAAAGCTATCATGTAACTGAGAAAAAGCTCTTAGGGTTTCTTACTCTTGAGTCAGAAGTAGAAGAAAACAATAAGCTCATTACCTTGGCAGAATGTGTGCTAATGATCAGATCCTCCATGTTGATATATTATATTAATAATAATATAGAAATAAATATGCAAAGATGAGAACATATGGACTGAACATTATGCATTTGATCTACTTGATTTCTTCCAGCCTCAAAAAAGAATCAAAAGGTCTTTCAGTTAAGATCATTTTTTTCTACATCCCATTATTATTCATATATTGTAATGCTAATGGGAGATTTATGTTATAAAACACATATATCTGCATTACATGTTTCATATTTTGTTTAAAAAATATAATCAAATTTATTTGAAAGAATAGTTAAAAACAATTATTTAAATAGATTTTAAAATGCAACTTTATAAAATAAATTATATTGTTTTTTTGTTTTTTTTAAATAGAATAAAGTTTTAGTATCTATAGAGAGGGTAAAGTAAAATTCTCAAACAAAAATATTTAAAACTCAGTCTCTTCTTTTTAAAGAAACCAAGAAAGTAAAATGTATAAAAATAAGTAAATATAAAAAATCAGAATAAAAATTAGTTCATAAAAGAAAACTTTCAAAAATGTAAATAATTTAAAAAAATACTGATTGAATTATTTAAAAAAAAAAACATGTAAACAATCTCATAAAATTAATAATAGATTATAAGAAAAATATTAGATAATGTGCAAAGTAAAAATCAATTAGATTAATAAAATGTAAAAAAAAAATAATTAAAAAAACAGATTAAAGTTACAATCAAAATTAAAAACAATGATAATAATTTAAAACAATGGAAGAAAGGATATAAAAGTCTCAACTTTCTATTGTTTTATTATTCCACTCTTGAGTCTGTGAATCATTCAGGTCTTCATTTTGTGATTGGTTCATTATGTGATTCATTTCTGGAGATTCAGAAATCTAAGAACAAGTAGAAACATTCATAACTGCTGGAAAAATATTACTGCAGAAGCTGCACATCTACCAACATGAAGTGCTAGATCATTTTAGAAGTATTTGACTGGGCTTTAGAAACCAATGTATTTCAAAAATCAACTGTCCTGCCTGAACCCTCACTGGAAACTGATGCCAAAATGATGAGATAGATGCTTTTACAAACTTTCTCTTCCATTGTTAAGACAAAAAATGGAAAACAAGATTAGAAACCATTGATGGAAACCAAGAAATCAATCAGTTGGAAACTGACAATCATAAAAATCTAGGTAAAGATATTTTGATACTTGTCTTATAGAAACTTTATTTTAAATGAAATAAATATAATTAATGAAGGACTATTATAAAAATTAGCCTGATTAAATATTTATATATTTCTTTATGTAAAATATTACATTGATATATTACATTATATATGTGTGCTTGAATAAATATTAATGTTTGCTTATTTTAAATCTAAACCTATATTACTGATAGGAGATTGCCTTTAAAAACAATATTTTTTTAAAAAGACAATTTTAAAAAGTTAATTATTGCAACCAATAAATCATTTTTTTTAAATAATAAAATATCTCTCTAACTTTTAATAATGAATAATTTTTATTAACTTTTATAATTACTTTTATTCTTTTAGGATGATTAAATTTAAATATATCATTTTTTAATAGCATCAAATAAAATATCTGATACTTAATTCTTTTATTCTTTGAGAAGTTAAATTACATTCAATGGTGGTGTTGTGCCATTGTTATAGGTAACAATTTATTTATTTACATCCATACTTTTTAAAATGTTTATTTTTAAAATTGTTATAGCTTGAAAGCTTATATTTATAATAATTAAAGTTAATATTATAAATATATTATATAGAAAAAAGGTTTAATTATAAAAATAAAATATTCATATATGGAGTAATATTTAATGAAAGACTATTTATGTCACATTTAAAGTAGAAACCCTAAGTTTTCAGTTCAAAAGGTTAAGCAAAATTGAAAAAATATATTTTTAGTTATTTTTTGTTGTCTGTTTATATTTTGTTTAGAATTGACTATTTTAATTTTTGTAATTTATGAAGAATAAAGAATTATTACCAGAAAATAATTAACACAAAATGTTTATCAAATTAATATTTATAAGGTCATTTTCAAATTCACAATAAAAAGTACAATAAAGATAGAAATTATGATAATCATTGAACATCATCAAATAATAGAGGTTAGAATATTATTTATAATCATATGTGGATTCATGTGTGTATATATTGTTAACAATCTGGCACCTCTTGTTTATTAATAATAAGCTTAGACAAATTTTATAAAAGATTCTACAATAATTTTATCTTTAATGTGCCCATAACATTACTATTTTAATAATAAAATCATAAATCATTAAGTAGTAGTAGTAGTAGTAATAGTAGTAGTAGTACTAGTGGTAGTAGTAGTAGTAGCAGTAGCAGTAGAAGTAACAGTAGCAGCACCAGAAACAGTAGTAGTAGTAGTAGTAGTAGTAGTAGTAGTAGTAATAGTAGTAACAGCAGTAGCAGTAGTAGTAGTAGTTGTAGTAGCAGTAGTAGTATAATAATAGTAGACATAATGAACACACATTTATTTTCATATAAGAGTATAATCTTCATGGAACCTTCTATGATAATTATTTTAATTTCTTTTAAATATTTTATTTTCTTTTATTTTTTATAATATCAACATAATTGAATAAAAGCTTTAAAAATTAAATATATACTAACTAAAAATAATAAAACATGACTTCATTAAACATTTAACAAAGTAATAACAAATATTTTCAATTAATAGCAGATTTGATATTAACATTTATAATTAAAGTTTTGTAACACATTTTATTAAATTATATTTAAAGTACTTATTTAAACAATTAAGATTTATAAGTTATACTCAACTTAAATGTTTTTTTTTTTAAAATAACTTAGTTGAAAATTGTTCAGATCAAGTTATAAATATAAATTATTGTAATAAAATTATCATAAAAGTAATTAATTATTAAATACGTTACAGTAAATGGCAGAGCTGATGTAGGAGGAATAGAATTTGCTACTGAATAATGTTTTAATGTTTTAAAAATATATGAAAAGTTGAAATAAAGTTAAAATAGTATGTACTCATAATTTTATAATGCAATATAATACATTATTAATAAACACGCACATCACGTGATATTATTATTATTAATTTCCTATGTTCTACATTGTTAATTTGTTTATGAAGGGAATAAATTTCTATCAAGGAAAACCATAACTTACAAAATTTTTTATAAAAAGTTACATTTTATATCAATAAATAAACCAAATTTATTGATAATTACAATTATTATTTTGCTACGTTTTAATTATTAAAACTTAAAATGAAATATACATTTTTTTTAAACACACACACATATATATAATATTTCAGCATCTGTTTTTTACATTCATAATAAGTCATGTATTTATGGTTTTGGATTCAATTTTAATAATGTAAAAATATTGCAAATTAAAAAAAATAATAAAGGAAGCTATGCTAATATACAAATAAAAACATGACTTAATTAACAGGCAGGCAGCAAACATTAAGATCACAGAATTGTGGGAAGGGTAGCCTTTTAAAGTTTTAGTTGACAAAGATTACTAGGATAATTGAAAGTGCTCCTAAGTGTATAAAAATTTTAATTATTTAATTATTGTATTTACAAATATTCAATTATATAATTAAGTATAATGCTTTGAAAAAAAAATACAGATGTCGAATAACAATATTATTACACACACACACACACACACACATATATATATATATATATTCTTGAGTAAACTATATAGTCACACATATTCTATATCAGAGGAAATTATAAAAGTAGGAAAACATTCCATTACCACTAACACAAAAATAACATTTTCTGACTCCTTAAAAAAATTAGTGCTAAGTGAAATTTATTATATACAAATGGTGAATTTACTATAAAATATACCATTTTAAAGTGGAGAAGATACACTATATAAATTATTTATATCATATAACTTCAGTAGTACTCTTGAATAAATAGATAGTCGATTTTAATTTTTTCCTCTATCATTAAAAAGTAATGACTTTAATAACAATAAATTACATTAATTGTAATTCATTGTTAAAATAATATAAAGAGTAAAAGAATGCTTCATATGTTTTTTTTTAAATTAACATTTATTACAAATGTTTATAATCAATGCAGGCTATAAGATAATGGAGTATAGCTTATATAGGAACTCTCATAAGTATTAAATGATGATAAATCCATTCTTGGATGCAGCATGGAGATAAAGGTTGAATTTTATTGCATCAAGTCAATATTAAATTTAAGTAAATATTATTTTAGCTTTGTTACAAGTGAATTTGAATTTAGACAGATAATAATATAAAGTGAATTTTAAATATATTGTATATGTCATGATAATATTTTTAAATATATATACAACTTTTGTATAAATATTATATGCATTTTCTTAATAAATGTGAAAGTTTAATATTTATTATGAATTTCATTTGGGCACCATGGCTAAATAAAATAATCCATTTTCATTATAACTCCACTTGATATCTGTAAATAAATAATATTTCAGAGTTCGGAATATGTCTGTATGTGTGATCATATAAACCATAAGTAAATAAATATAAGTGTGTCTAAAATATGCGAATATAATTGAATATATTTTCTTCAGCTTCTGTTTGCTTAAAATAAAATAAGTTACAATAAATAAAATATTTTTGTGCATGTGAAATATAATGCATCACATAACTTTGTATTTACTTTATAAACAAAATAAAATATAATAAATCAGATTGTTTTCAATTATTATAAACATGCAATTTCTTAAAATTAATTAAACAAATAATTTAACTTTAATATAAATGATAAAGTATGTTCTCACGCTTTGTAAGATACACAAATATATGTTTTGATATTATTAATATGTTAGTACATAAATTTATAACTGAATATATAAGTAACCAACTAATATACATCTAAATCCTAAAAAAAACTTAAAATAATGTTAGCATTTATTTGCTGTAATCTATTGTTTATTAGTGTCTTAAAATATAAACACATTCCCATATAATCCCAGAAATAGTAAAGGGAATTTTGCCTCGGCAGTACTTTATTTTTAAAATAATATATATATTGTACATATAGGATCTCATTCCATACATACATATTCTTAATTTTAAATATATATATATCTTTATGTGTGTGTGTGTACTTATTGTAGATAGTAATAAACAATAGTTATTAATATATAGTGATAGAAAGTGAATATTACAGAAATAATATTATTTGCAATAGATTTATACTAATAAAATACATTAGTTATTTAGCTTAGTTTTTCTTTAAAATAAAACAGGCTAAGGGGTCAAATCTCAGGTTAACATATTTAGAGCCACTCAAAGTACAAATGCTTGACTGTGAAAACAGAAAGGGTATAAATTTATTAAACATATACATTTTAAGTTGCACATAAATTTTATAATTTTATATTTTCTGAGTTTTTAATTGTCAAAAAAGGAAATAAATACTTTTGAAACAATAGAGGAGCTATTAATTTCTTTTTAATTGCTTTTGACCAAACTGAATTATGTTTAATATCTCAGATGACATTTATTTTTGTAGAAAGAAACTTTTAGTCTGGACAAAGTTTGGGGGGGGGGTGACAGAAGAGAGAATAATATATGAGAGAACAGTTAAAATCAGAGAAAGGGTCAGTGTTGTGTTATTCAGGAGGAGAGAGTCAATATTGTGTTATTCAGAGAATATCTTTCAAGCTCTGAGAAACAGATTTGATTTTTTTTTTGCTCTCGACTCGAACTTTTTCTTTTAGAAAAAGTTAAAGCAAAATGTCAAACTCTTGTTTTGAACAGCATACAAAAAGATGTGCTGATATATAAACACTATAGCAGCTATGTTAGTCTAGAGAGATGGAGCAAGATTAAATCCCTAAAAAGATGAAAAAATAAATAAAGTGACATTCTAAGGAAAATGCACAAATTACTACTTTAAAAATGGTGTTTGTATGTTTTGCTTGCTCTAAGAAAACAAGGATGATGCCATCATGGTTTGATTCACTGACTGTCTGTGGGCTCATATATAATAATTTAATCCTCAAAGAATGGCTGTATTTAAAGCACATATGCTGTCTTAGATACTTCTTTTTTGTCTCTTGGTCTATTAAAGGATCATCATCTTTGACAGAAAGGAAAAGATGAAAGAAGAGAAGAAAGAAGATGTATAAAAGCCAAAAAACAACCTCAACTAGTCTACAAGTCAGCTTTTTTTGTTTCTTCATATTCATCAAAGGTGCTTGCAATAACTTTTAAAATAGTAGGAACAAGCAAAAACAAACAGTCTGAAGTTATAAACAAGAGAGCAATCTGTTGTTTGAACCTTGGACATTAATAAATACTTAAAATGGATTGGGTAATTTTAAAATTTGATTAACATTTTTTTACATATTTAAAGTAATCTTTGAAGCTCTTTCTATAGTCAAACATTTTTTTTTATTTTTATACATAAACATTAAAAATTTGTTTATTGATTGTATCATTAATTATCATTACTGCATAACAACATATACAGTATGAAATTATAAACTTAATTTTTCATTATCTTTTGATATATTTATTTATATTGTAATAATAAAATGTCTTTTATTATTGTTATTTATCCAGTGCAATAATTGAGCAAGTTATTAATATATGTTTTATAATGTTGTTTTTTTGTATTAATTATTTGCATATTCAAATTTGACATAAGTTGTCTCAAGCTTTAAATATTTTTTTTATGTGTATAATTTATTTATAAAAAAGGTGATGAGGAGAAATACTTTAACACAATATATATGTTGACATATCACAGTGTGTGTGCATGGATAATTGTTTATACAAACAAATCAAAAATATGTTATACTAAGCAGGGTTTCACATGTGTGTGGACGAACGAAAATACTCACATATTGCATGAATGAAATTTACCTTTATGACATATATAATAAGTAAGGAAAATATTGACTAAGCATTCAATAGAATATTTTTTTAATATTATAATAAGCCAGCTTATTTTAAAATAGGTAGGAACATGAATGTATATTCAAGTTTATTTGGTTATGCATATTGTTTTAAATATTTTGTTTTAATAATGTATTTAATTGATGTAATAATTGCAGTCAATTGTATAATTAGTATTTTGATTTATTAAAAAGAAAGAGTGTTATAAATATAATTATACTATATTTGGTTTCCGAGTTCTTATTATTATTAGTATTGTTATTTTTTCTTAATTTTATCATTTTAATTATAATCAATCATCATCACTAATAAAGGTTAATCTTTGGATAGTAATTTACATATAACGATGTTTTGGATCACACTTTAGATATAACCAAGTTTTAATTAATTATAGGTTCATAGCATAAAGCTAAAATTTTATGGGTTTTGACTATCATCATCAACGGTGGATATTGCTGGTTAAATCACCGTTTGAGCAAATAATGTTTCAGGTAAATAATTATAAATTTCTAAGAATGCAAATGTTATCCTATGAGATTAAGCATCACCATTATTCGCTGATAAATATTGGAAATTAAATCCCATTTAAATATAATAATATTTAAAATAAATAGGGGTCTATAAAAAAACTAAATATCATGTGGTGAGATTTATTATGATCACTCATCATCACTGGTAATATTGATGATTAAGCTATCATTTTAAATAAATGGTATTTTAAGTAAATAACCATAAA
Source organism: Epiperipatus broadwayi (assembly GCA_028023455.1). Classification (NCBI taxonomy): domain Eukaryota; kingdom Metazoa; phylum Onychophora; class Udeonychophora; order Euonychophora; family Peripatidae; genus Epiperipatus; species Epiperipatus broadwayi. Next base: position 1,225,749 of record JAQFVV010000122.1, read on the forward strand.
TTTATAAAAGGCTAGATGTTAGGCCATGAGATTTATTATGATCAGTTATCTTCGATAGTGAATATTAATAATTAAATCCCAATTAATAATTAAATCGCAGTTTAGATATAATATTGTTTTACTTGCATGCTTATAAGTTTATAAAAGCTAAATTAGTTGTGAGCTTGTTACAAAAGCTGTCGCTGGAATCACCATTATCATCATCATCTTCATCATCACCGTTATACTACAATGTATACATAAATTAAAAAATAGCTTTAATATGTACATAATGGTCTTCACTGTATTTATTTGTGAGCCATTAGTAAGAGCATACATGCATCTGTACATCAATATACTTAAACTGTGCTGATAATATCTGTAAAATTGTAAGGTATTGACATTTTATGGTATTGAGATCTTATAGTTTTATTGACTAGCTAAAATATAAGAATGTCATTTTTTTATTAATTCAAATACATGTGTAGTATAGAATGTACTGAATTGGTTTGAAACTGATACACTATACACAGATAATATTTATCTAGGTTTAAAACAATCTAGTGGTGCCAGGGAAAACACATGTACCTAAGTAAACTGAATAAATAAGTTTGATTCCCTTTTTCCACTTGATAATATTTAATATTTCATTTTGATAATGTTAAGCAGTAATAATAGAGCCAGTGTGTATGACCATGAACCGTCTTATATATGTGGAAAGAGGAAAAGAAAGGATTCTTTGCCAAAGAATCTATTGTTGCAGATAAGCTTAATGCACTCCATTAATTTCACTATAATTTTATTCAGTTACCATAACTAATATTTTTTTTATCTAGTTACAATCGTTAGTATATTGTATTAATTATAATGATTTCCCAATATCGCAAAATAATTTAAATCTTAAATTATGCCAGTGATAATTTACATTTTATTTTATTTGTTTAAAAATGTGCTAATTTATTTACCTCATTATTGTTGTAACTAGATTGATATTTGTGATAGTTGCAAACAGGCTATGTCATAAATAATATATATTTATGTTAGTTACAAATTAACTATCATATTTATATTTTGTTGTCATTACAAAATGGCTGACCAATGAGAGCAGGAAATATGTCATCTACCTGAGATGAGAAGAAGTCAGAATGGCCTCAGGTTCCATTTTGTAACAGATATTTTATTTAGTTACAAATTAGTCAGCTACCATGGAGTATTCTATTTAGTTACACTATCTATCTATCTATCTATCTATCTATCTATCTATCTATCTATCTATCTATCTATCTATCTATCTATCTATCTATCTATCTATCTATCTATCTATCTATCTATCTATCTATCTATCTATCTATCTATCTATCTATCTATCTATCTATCTATCTATCTATCTATCTATCTATCTATCTATCTATCTATCTATCTATCTATCTATCTATCTATCTATCTATCTATCTATCTATCTATCTATCTATCTATCTATCTATCTATCTATCTATCTATCTATCTATCTATCTATCTATCTATCTATATATCTATCTATATATCTATCTATCTCTCTCTCTCTCTCTCTCTATATATATATATATATATATATATGAAGATTTTCATGAATTGCATATATAAGTAACATTTTATGGGTTCATCCATGTTAAGAAATGTAAATGTTAATATACAGACATTTCAACTTGATCACACAAGTCATTTACTGGGTGATAAAAGATAGAAACATGATTGTAGAGGCGCTACACTTACTGATTTGCAAAAAATGTTAAAGTTCCACCAATAGCAAAAATGTTAAACTAAGCATGCTTTTTTTTAAAAAATCTTTCCAAACAGGAGGACATTTGTATGTATCATTTTGCTTATTGATACAATCTGGCCTTTTAAGTATCTCAATGGCTTCTTTAATTTTGCACTGGTAGAGATGATCACACTAGAAATATCAATTTTATGACCTGAATCTATAGTATGGAGTGAGAGTGCTGATGATGATGAGTGTTGGTTAACTGCATTAGTATGTTCATCTCTCGTAACACTGATGTGATGATTACTCATACCTGTGTATGAAGTTTTACAATTTTCACATAAGATTTCATTAACACCATGAGATTCAAGAGAGATTGAATTTTTAGGCTTAGTAAGTATATTGCTGATCTTTTGATGAATAGAATACACTGTATTTATATTATAGCATTTTCCAATACTGTCTGCAGTTTCTTTTACATATGGAACACAAATCCTCATAGCTGATTTATCATCATTTGTTTTCTATTTTGTCCATTTTGTATTTGAAATAAGGCTTTTTTAATAAATTTATAATTATAACTGTTTGCTAATAAAACACTATTAGTATAATTTATTTTTTGTTCCAGATGTGACTTATCTGAAAGATTAATTGCTCTATTTAATAGAGTTTTGTCTACAGTAACTATCTGTGTTGGGTCATGGAAATAGAAATATCTGTTCATGTGTGTATTCTTTCTGTAAATTGAAAAATATAAATTACTTGGTGTCCTTGTGACTAGAATATCAATCAGACTCTGTCTCCATTGTAAATTTAATATGATAATTCATACTACTTAAATGTAAAAAAAAAAATCATCTAATTTATTTTTTCCATGTTTCCATATGACAACAGTGTCATTTATGTATCTGAGCCAAATGAGATGTTTTAAAGGTGTTGATTCTAAAACATGGAGTTCTATATTTTCCATGAATAAATCAACTATTACTTCTGAGATAGATGAGCCCATAGGAGTACCAAAATTTGTCTATAATGTTGTCCATTGTATACAAAATATCCAATTATTAGTTAAAATAATTGATGTTTTATAAATACTCATACAATTATTTCTGTTATAATTAATGTAATTAGTTTCATATATCTTCCTTCTATTATTTACTTAAATATAATTTAATGAGCTTATATTCTTAACACAATCTATTCTATGTCCATATTTTAAGTAGTGATCATATAATGCAGATCTGTCATCTATCCTATTAATATAATTATTATGTTCTTTAACCCTTTCTTCTAATTGTTTTACTGTATGTCCATAATAAACCATACTGCAAACTCCACAAGTAATTTTATATACTATACATTTTTTTCTCTCCTATTAATAGCATTATTATGTTCTTTAGCCTTTTTTTAAATTGTTTCATTGTATGTCCACAATAAACCATATGCAAACACCACAAGCAATTTTATAGACTATACCATTACTTTTGGGGTTTGCAGTATGGTTTATTATGGACCTACAACAAAACAATTAGAAGAAAGAGCTAAATAATATAATAATGCTATTAATAGGAGAGATAACAGATCTGCATTATATGTTCACTACTTAAAATATGGACATATAATAGTTTGTGTTAAGAATATAAACCCATTGAATTATATTAAAGAAATTAAGAGAATAAAGATATATGAAAGTAATTAAATAAATTATAACATAAATAATTGTATGGAGATTTATAAAACTTTAATTAATTTAACTAATAAATGGATAATGAAAAACGAATGGAGGGCTTTATAATATGTGTTATCATAAAGATACTAAAGTATAATTATAGGCTTGTGTTAATTTTATATAGAGCCAGTAGATGTCACTATGTATGCAATATAGGTTGTTTTTTGTAGTTAATCAAGACATATTCAAAAGGTCAAAAACTAAAAATTGGTGAAAAGAGCTTTTTTATGTTATGATTACACCTAGGTCTCGTTTTATGCAGATTATTTTAATGTGATTTTGAAGTTATGCGATTCATGTTTCTTCTTGATATATTTCATATTTCACTATATTTATTAGATATCAAGAAATTTAAATTATAAATAACTTATTTTCACTTGAAATACTTTTTTTTCAAAAATATAACATTATATTAACAGCTAAAATGAACATGGCCTGAATCTGTATTTATAATTTTAGCTGCTATGTTAATAACCTATCTATACTAATGAGTAAATAATAATAATAATAATAATAATAATAGATTATACTTACATATAAAAATATTGCAATAATATTGCAATAAATATTCAAAAAATTAAACTTTAAAATGTATATTTTGTTATATATAACAGAAATAAATAATCTTTTAGATTTTTAAAATAAAAAACCGAAGATTTTATAAACTGAAAATAATCTTTCTAATGATATGTATAATCTTTTTGTTTTGATTTCGATCTAATTTTTTTAATATAGAAACAGAAAACCATTAGCACAACATAAGACTGAAAGTGGCGCTAGTTGTACATCACATCACAAATAATAATTAAGTGACTAACAGGTTTCTCTGGGCATAATTGCTGAGAGATTCTTGATTTTGTTTAAAGAGAAGCTACAATACATCACATCACATTGAGTCTGATTTCTTTCCAGTTTATAAATAAACACTAACAGTAATGATTAAAATATGTATGAAAAATGTAAAATTAATTATTGGGGTTAATAAAAAAAGGAAAAAAGTTTGTCTTGTATTAATTTTTTCAAATATTTGAAATTTTTTATTAGTCATACTTTATTTGCTTATTTTTTAATGCAAATTTTAAAGTAATTTTTCTTTGTTGCTTTGCTTTTATGAGAATTCTGAAATTTACAGACCCTATCTCCCAATTTTCAAGGTAAGTTAAGTCTATTTTTGTGCAATTTCTTTTAATGCAGGTTTTCTGTGGAACCTATCTATCGCATAAAACGAGATCCAGGTGTATATGATTATATAACAGCTATGGTCATATATAATTGTGTTGTTATATAAAGATATTTTGTTCTATATCATATCTAGGATTTATTTTTATAGCATTTTAGTAATAAGAACTATGATTAATTGCTAAGATAAAGTTCAAAAGCAATTGAATTTATTAAATAAACAGTCAATCACAAATAGTAAAATACACATTAGAATATATATATATGTAAAATCTGTGTCAATAATATAACAACTACAATATTAATAATTAATATTCCTCTCTGTAATTTGAGACCCTTATTTAAACATCTGGCAGATATAAACGGCGATATAAATCCTTTTTTTAATAACCCCGTAATAGTTATAGCTTTATTAATATGATATTATTATGTATGTTGATATTTTTTAACAATATTTTATTTCTGACCCCTGAATATAAACACGTAGGTGTTCTGCGACATAATGAATTAGTCATCAATAGAAATTTTACCAACTAACTAAAATTAGAAACGCTTTATTCATACTGTATACTAAAACCTATAAACTGAATAATAATTTAGATTCAGATTAATATGCCTATTTTAAAAATCATATTATTATATCTTTATTTTTTTTCTCTTTTAATAAATAGAAGTTTTCTCATTAAAAATGATAAATATTATTTCTTTTAAAATATATAACTTTAATGGATCTTATTAAATTATGCATATAGACATGCATATAAAAAATATATAATACCATTTGCAACTAAAATTGTTAATAAAAAACATGGTCTACATTTTTATTACTTTTACAATTTTCAGTGGCGGTTGGATGGCTCCAAAATATACATTTAGCAATAAAATATACTGAAATGTTTAAAAACAATAAAAAATTAAAAAGTCAGCCAATTTGTATTTCTATAACAAAATACATGATTTTATTAGTTATCTTAAATTTCAATCTAAAAATTATTAAACAAAGAAATATAAAAATATAAAATTTGCAATCAAATAAATTGCAGGAAATATTATGTATATTCGATAGATATGTTTTTGTTTTTTTAATAGTACATAACAAAATGCAAAAAAAAAAAAAAAAAAATACCACAAATTTGTTTTTGTTATATATATATATAATTATTTTCAATTCAAATCTGAAAGTTATTTTTACAATTGGATCAATACTGATACAAAAGTTGTACCATATCTTAGATTCAATATAATGCAAAGCATTATTTGTCAGCATTTAATATATGTAACAGTGTTTCAAAAATAATTTGTTTGTATCTGTCAGATCAATCACAACTTCAGTATGGTTTACTAAATTATATAAAAGTTAAAATAAAAATTATTATGTTGCCATAAAATCGTAATCATCATTATAACAATTACTATTACTACGCTCATCATCACCACCATCATTTTTTTCTCTAATGAAACGATGTACACATCTTACGCATGCTTATTCTGCAGTAAAACGATATTTAAAGAGTATGAATAGCCTTAAATGTTATATAACAAAACATTATATAAACTATTGTGCAAATTTTTTTATTCTTCAGAAGACTTTTTTTAGACTGACCATGTTATACATTATGATAATTAATGATGTATATACTAAAAAAACGTGACTCTATAATTAGCTATACTATTTTGTCAATGTCAACAATCATTAGAAATTTTATGTACTTATTTACAAAATTCTCCAGATATCTCCAATTATTATTTTTATGGGCAATATCAACAATTGTGATAATCTATATTTTAAAAACTATTCATCAACCTGTTCCATAAAAAAAGAAATAAAATATCAGCATAACCTTCTAAGATAAGTATATACAATTTATATTTAATTTTTATTTTTGTCAGAATAGTATAGTTAATTAGGACGAGCATGGGTGATGCCTTTAGGCAAACAGACACAACTCAATTTGTATAGTATTAATATATACAAACTATACATTTCCCCAAAAAAGTAATTGATTTTTTGTTTTTTTTATATATATTTTCTACAACATATTTGTGCTTAAAAAGTAAAGTTAACAATCTTTTTTATTTACAAAAAGAGAGATTCTTAATTGTACAAATAATCTTGCCCAATGCTAGTTGTAATATAAATTAGAGTTGAATATTTCCAAAGAAAAACATTTATCAATTCTATCAGATAATAAAATTAGTCCAATATTTATATATGTGAAATAAAATCTTATTTGAGTTATAACATTTATTAGTTTTGATTGCAAAACCTAATAGCAAAATGCATGTAATGGAATTAAGACAATCCAAAGAAAGACTGTGTTTATGAAGATAGCCAAATCATAAAGCAGGAGAAAAAATAATAAGAATAAACTTAATGTCTTGAATGCGGCATATAAAAACTGTTTAATAATTAATGTTCAAAATGTTCATCGCTTTATCAGCAAATGATAACAGAAAAATTTTCTGCAACATTTGACTCAAATATGGTCGACTTGAATTTGTGATCATCAATCTGGAGGCAATGCCTACCAATGCTTTCCTATTATATAAAAGACAAATTGCAAAAATATATCCAATCTGCATCAACTGCAAGAGACAACAAAAAATATTTCACCATGTTATGTTCAACTGTACAGGGCTGGGAAATATCAGAAAAATTATCTATGAACACTCAAAAATCGATTACTACAAAATTCTCTCATAAAAAAACTGCATAAAAACCAGAACAATAGCAGTGATTTGGCTTTCAATATTCTTAACATACCCTATTTGTACAGTTAGGTGCATAAAAATTTTTTTACAACACCGCACCTGAATGAGGACACTTATTTCATACAAAAACTAATGAAAATGATAAAAAAGATGACAACTTCACTTCAAAAGCCCAGTATGAAGAAACATGTAATCTATTCACTATACCACAACTGCTTAGGACCTAAAGCTTCAAGTTAAACTTGTCACATAAGAAACTCTAGAAAAATATCAACACAACAAGCAACAAAACATGCTCCAGATTTTCAATACAGATACACAACCATTGAAATAAAGAATTAATCCCCCATTATAACACCCTACTAATCAACATATAACAATAATAAATTTATATTTTGGAAAAAAAATACTCGCATTTGTGATCCAATTAATTATAGCTTTTTAAGTAAATAAAGGCATTTATAAGTTGAAATGCAGCAAAAACATCAAAGTCCTAATATATTTTGTCAAGATAAAAGATAACTATTTCACTCCAGTGTAAAAAAAAAAAACTACTGTGATTAAATTAGTTGCCTAGACAACATATTCTATTGCCTAATTTATTACATAGAAGTGACATTAGAATAGATTATGAATGTAACATCAAATCTTTAGAAAAATTTCATTTAATATCCCACAAATAATAATAATAATGAAAATATTAGAATTAACATATATATATATTGACAACATCATATGAGAAATAACCATGTTTTTTTTCAATTTGATAAATAGAATACTAAGAAATTATTATATATATTGAAACCTTTTGAGCAGTTATCCATCGTAAGAATGACATATACAGTGTAAGTTATAGTTCCCAAATTTCAAATTAAGATAATAGTAATGCTACAAACATGGGTATAACAGTAATAAATGATTTAATATAAAAAGTATAAAAATATAATTCTTTAGACATGTAACAATTATTGTTAGTTATCATTTATAATAATATACTATTTAATCTTAATATAATAGATGGACTCTAAATAAACATCATTTCTTATAAAATTGACTTTAATTTATTTTAAATACAATGCTCCTTTAAAAAACTAAAAATATAAAACTATCGTCAATGAAAGAAGGAACAATTCTTTACTACAAGATAAAAATATTTTAAAATTATAGTAATTGTCATTATTTTAAACAAAACTATTTATTATCAAACTTTATAAATAAATTCACTTAATAATATCTTCAAATATTAAAAAGATGATCAGAACTAAAATTTGGTTTACTAGTAATGACTTAAATAAATTTTGTTTATAAAATATTTTTTGTTGTTGATTTCAATTATTTTAAAACAGATCTTTAAGTTAAACAACTGTACAAGTTGATTTAGGGTTGACCAATGATTCTTGAATAAATATTCCATCAGACATCACTTTATCCCAGGTTTAAAAAAAAACACAGCAGGTAATTTAGAAGAAAAGAGAGGCAAGAAAACTGATAAAGTAGATATCAGACTTGATTATTTTTTCTCCATAAAGACAATTGTAAAACTTGAAAATATTTAAAGTCTTAAGTAGTAAAAATCATCTTCAAACACCAGTCTAAAATTATATAATATTTTCAAGTAATTGTTAACACCATGGGTTAAGCTACATTAATGTTCATCATGACTAAAGTGCCAATCTTGATTATCTTCTTTTTACAGCCAAGATAATACCACAAAGAAGTTTGAAACATCCAAAATTGTTATTTTAATTTTTGCTTGAGATAAGCATGATAAAGGAAAAACAAATATATTGATCCAAAAAGAAATGTAACTGTGGTCACTTAACAAAGCATTCATTTATCTATTTTAAATTAAGCATTTTTATTGATCATAGATTAAATATGAAAAACAGATTACAATTTTCTAGAAGTAAATTTGTAAAGTTGATAGAAATATTTTATAAAATGTTAAATATAATTAAGTACTCACTAGGGATGTATCAAAAGAAAAAAAGTAATCTTCATTTTGAAATAAACAATTCATTCCTAAAAAACAAAAATTAAATTCAGATGAAAATGTTTAACTTATATTTACAAAAAAAATCTGTGTAACTTTGGTAGATGAGCAAAGATAAGTAAGGTTAAAATGTACTACAAGCTAAAAATTTATATGAATTATTCAATATGTGGTTAAAATTTTACAAAACTAATGAATACCCAGAAAGAGAGAGAAATCAAAAAGTGAACTTATTGATGAATTATTTGAACATGTTTTAAAGTTTGTGCATTATGGGAGAATTATGTGAGATTTTAAAAATATTCAGAAACTTTTTATAGCACATTTTTAAAAGCCAGATTATGTTTATGTAAATTAAAACTAGCTAGGAAGGAAGGATGCATCCAATTTAAAATTTTGTACAGTTAATGTTTCCTTGTCTGTTCATGTTTTGTTTAACTATACATGTATTTTAATAAAGAGGAGGTAGAGGAAATAACTGAATGCATTAAAAATAGTACACATTTATTAAATTAAAAATTGGAAGTGAGTTTGAAAAAATCAAGATTTAAATTTTAAATTTATCAGTAATATTTTTCTTGTTTAAAAGGAAATATAAAGGCAAATAATGTTAAAGGTATGCTTAAATATAGAAATAGGGTAATCATAAAATTATAATGTGAAAGAGTGTGTGGTAGGAAGATAATGATAACTTTATATTTTGTGCAGCATATAGTTTAAGAAATTGAGTATAAAATGACTATCTGAAAGGAATGACAAATTAAATTATAAAATGTAATATATTTCTGAAAGGAAGAGAGAATGAATTTTGATGTAAGATAATATCATGATCTCATTTGCTAAAAAGAAAAAAATATATATAATTGATAATAATTAATAAAATAGATTGTGTCCTATGTAACCTGGTCATAAATATGGATTAGATAATTATGAAATTGAATTATAAAATTATAAAATTATCACATGGGGAAGATTATATTGCATGTTAGTTTAGAATTAGTGGAGTAATAGATGCCAAATTTACAATCAAGTTTGATGAGTTAGAATTCCAGGATAGAATAAAATATCAACCTGAAGAACTGAGGAATAGTTAAGTGGAAGTAATCTGTGTGATACCCCTATATTTATTGTAAAGAGATTTGATATCTTTCTACAAAGAAATGAGGATAGTATTGTACCGGTCAGATGAATAATATAATAAAAATAAATATTTAGTAAATTATTAACTTTAACTTTAAACCGATGTTCATGGTCATGGATAATTTGAGGCCAGGATTGTTTAATGGACCAATCAAAATTGGAATCAGCTGGAGTATTTAAGAGCTGTTTAGATTTTGGCAGACGATTATTGAGCTGTTATCTCATTCTACCGGACGTACTATTATAACAAATACAATTTTCCATAAAGTATTTAGTAGTGTAATAATCCATTTTATTTAGCTTCAATTTTTGTAAAAATACATCAGTTTATTATTACAAGATCGTGATATACAAATGTTTGGCTAAAAAAATAAATAATTCCATACTTAGTTGCTTTGTTTTCATTCAATTTGTCATCAACTTAAACATGAGGAAGTCATCACTAAATATAAAAAAATTAATGGAGGTATTCAAATATTATTATCTTATAAAGTATATAATTTTGCCTATGTTGATATGTCACATTGATTTACAATTAATTTCATAAAAAGAACATCACAAAATATATATATATATAAACATTTTCATTAAAATATATAAAGTTAAATGAGATAATATATTTTATGAAGAAAATTTATTTAAAACACAATGGAAAAATACTTTTAAAGGAAAAAAGACTTTTAAATATGACCGAACAATTATTTTAGAATGTGGAGATATTTCTTTCTGAAGAAATATTGGAAATATTTTAAAATCGAATTTTTCCTAGAAAATATAAGATTATTTGCAAGTATGTGACTTATATCATATTTAAAAAAATATTACAAGTCAGTCATTAAGGTATGCGGGACATACAAATGTTTATTTAAATTATTTGGGAAAATAATTTAAGTTATTTGAAAATATTGGGAAAAGTATAGGTTGTATCAGAAGATATTAAACCTCAGTAAATATGGAAAAGTTACAAGAATTTGGAAAATTATCTTGACGAAGAGTATTTAAAATTAGATATTTACCTAATAATATATATTAAAGATTTAAAGTTTGGAGATAAGAAAAATATTAATTATATTAGTGTAAGTCTTATAAAATAAAAGTAAACAGATTATATATTACAACGTTAAGAACCGGAGCATGCGTGATTATTGACGTCAAAAGTGTGTATTAATGTTTTTTGTTTTTTTACCAGGAGAAAAGATACTTCATGTAATGAACTTATTATCAAGAAAAGAACATTTCATCGTAAGAAATTTTAAAAAATTATTGTAAATATGGTTTTAGAATTAATTTTTACTAACAAAATTATAGTAATATTTATTCATAGTATAAATATAGTGTAGAAACAGAAAACATTAAATTATTTACTAACTTAGTAATTAAATTTTATTGTAAAAAAAAAAAAAAATCTTTAACTAAGTATATTTTAAAGTGTGATAATGTGGAATAAACGATAATAAAATCTTTATTTAGATCGTACTCCAGATGACCTCACAAAGTAATTGCCAACAGAAATTACTTATGGTAATAATGTAAATTATTAATAGTTTTAAAATGTGTTTGTTATTTTGTATGGATGGATGCATATATAAACCACACACCTACACATAATTTATCATTTTGTTTAGTTATTTAAGAATATGCATAATTTTAATGATATTGTAAAGGTATTTAAACATAAAAGAAATATAAGTATATGATTCGATTAAAACTGATTTGGATGTTTTGTTGAATAATTTAAAGTGTTAAAAATATGACACTGATTCTGATTGTTTGTGCTAAAGTTTGAGAACTATTAAAGAATGAAATATTCTTGTCTTATTAGTTAGTTAGACTGTTATTCTAAAAATGAATTTATTTGTTATTATAGAAATGAGGATGAATTTAGCGATGTAAATCGGTGAATTTAAATGCTAATATCTTAGTATTAGGTTATATAAGACCAGGAGAATATTGTATGTAGGTTTTATTTATATTGGTAGAAGAATATACTATATTGATTTTTTTTACAAGTATAGCTAACATAGCCCTATATCTTGTTTATATTCATGGCAGTGTTTATTTTTCTATGTGTTAAAGCTTAATGTACCATAGTGCTGAATGTATAGCCTGAACATTATACTTGGTAGAAGAGGTTATTAAACAAATAAGTTATACCTCAGTTCATGTACACTGTGGCTATGATAGTTAGTTGATAAAAGGTTAAGTTGAAGTTATAGTTTACCCCATATGCTTATTAGTTTATGTGTTATTGAAATTTATTGGATTACATTGTAAAAGATGGCTGTTTTAAAATTGGAAATAATAAATAAGTTTGAAAATAGAGAATCGTTAAATTGGATAAGATAAGTTATGTTGCTTAGATTATAATAAGTGTAAAAATTATAAAAACATAATTTCATCAGTGAAAAATCATAAAACTTTTATAGTTAAAATGATATTTGTTTTTTTTTAGAAAATAAATAGTTGACAATTTAAAAGAATTTATAATGATATTACTTAATTATTAAGAATTTTTAAAAAGACATACTTATAATGCATATTTTTATTTATGATTAAATGTAATAAACTGAATCGTGTTGAATGAATGAAAGTAGTCATAAGTTTTTCCAAAAATAATTTTATAACAACACATTAATCCACGATAATTAAAGTTTAAAGTAATAATTAGTAAGTAGCTTAGTTTGATGGTATGCCATGAATTAAGGTTGTTCACATAAATATTGAAAAATGACTATATAGAATGATAAATAATTTTAAAAACTAAATAACAAGGATAAGTACATAATAAAAGTATTACCTATATATATATATATTTTTAAAACCTATAAAGTAATAATATCGAATAACTGTAATAAAAGTTATATAATGATAGTTTTAAAAATAAGAAATATTTTATGTAAGAAATGTTCTGTATCTTATGTCTTAAGTCATTTGATTTGTCTTGAAAAAATACCTGAATATGAATAAATAGAATTCTATCAAAATGTAAATAATGTAAATAATTTTATTGTTAAGTTTGTTAATAAAATTGTTAAATGTGTTTTATAAGTCTTGGTGTTGACTCAATTTCTTCACATCACAATTACATAATCACAGATAATTATAATTAAGACATAATATTTGCACATCATAAATAAATTTTTTATTTAAGAGTTATATTTTATTGATATATTTTATTTAAGAAGTTTTACTTATGGTATTATTATGATGGTCATGGAATAATTACCAAAGATTTACATTAAATTATCTTAGTAATGATTGCCACATATTCTCAGGTTATAATATCATATCATACATGTTTACTTAAAATGCCATATGGATAATAGACAATTATATTACAATTTTATTATAAGATATACAAGAATAACATTATAATAGAAAGATAGGAGAGTGAATTATAGATTAAAGATTAGTGTTACTATTTGTTATTATTAATAATATTAAATTGTAGTTAGGTATGATATTAAATCCCTTATCATACTTGATTACAAAAGTTATAATTAATTTATCATTATTTTAAGAGAACCTGAGATAATTTGAGTTAAATTAGTTTTGAAAAAGATATTAAATTAATTTGTTAAAGGTAATTTACTTAATTAGTTTTGATTAAAGATGTAAGAGTACTATAAATGTCGTATTTGAGTAATAGGACTAAGGATAGTATCCTTATGCCATTAAGGTGATATCCAGTGGGAGATTATCTTAATGTATTCACTCTACCACTTGTAAACTCATTTCATAATCTCATGATTTGATTAGATATTCATTTATTTCATTTCATAAACCAGAACTATATTATTATTTATTAATTAAATTAATTTAATCATTGATATTCTTAAAAATATAGTTATTATTAATTTAGATACATTTTAGATAAACATAGTTATTTATCTGAGCTAGATCAAATGATTGTAATTATATTTCTGGGAAGTGAGGGTACAATATATATATATATATATATATATATATATATATATATATATATATATATATATATATATATATATATATATATATATATATATATATATATATATATGGAGATTCAGGATTTTAACTTAGATTATAATTTAATTTAAGTCCTTTTAGTTAGCATAATTATAAATGCTAGTATAAGCACTGGTTCTGTTAGTTTGACAAATACAAATTATTTGTTTTAGGTACAATTAATTAATTATATGTATACCTATTGGTCTTTTGTATGCATTGTGAGTGTGTCTTTATAAAGTCCTCATTCTCATGTTTACATTTTGCTGCATCTTTTAAATGGGTTCATGGTGACAGATCACCCCACTTTTTAGTTCGGGTATGGCTATCTTTATTAGAACTGGAACTTGAGGGTCCAGACCATTTTATAAAGCCTATCTGAGTTCCTGAACTTATATGATCACATATTCATGGCAGCAAACTTCCCAGTCTTAGAGCAACTGAACATACAATAATTGCTCCTCACTCACAAACTTATTCTTTAGTATTTTATAAAGCACATAGTATTAATATATTTACCTCAAGATAACCACTTCCTCCTTTTTAATTACTTCTTCAGCATTAGACTGAAGCTTAAATTTTGTTTACCAGGTTGAATCTGCATTACCCTGAACTTATTTATTTGCTAACACCATTAATATATATATATATATATATATATATATATATATATATATATATATATATATATATATATATATATATATATATATATATATATATATATATATATATATATATATATATATATTAAACAGTCACATTGGAGCAGAATGTATTCATCATGTCTGCTAGGCAATTAACTTATAACATCAGCAATCCAAGAAGAATCAAATGTGTTTATTACATGATTAAAGGCCTGATTAATTAACAACACATGCATTTTTTTTAATATGTTAAAATGAGACATCTGTACTAATAATAGTCACATTCACTATGGAAAAGCCTGCATGTATTGAATACACATATTTAATGCTATATAATCCTTGCCAATTTTGTTACTTTATTTTATGATATTTTGTTATAGTTTTAATAAACATGCTTGAATTAGACAATTTTTTTCATATCTTTCTTACTTGTAGTTTTAGTTCAGTCCAATGCACATTTTCTTATCCCAATTTCTTAATGATTTTATATGCTAAGTATATATTACTGTAGTTAAGACAAATAATGTGTTAAGTGGTCTATTCTACCCCCTGATTCTCATGTTTCTCACTGTCCTACACCAGCTCACAGGTGAAATTGTGACTGAGTGTGACTTTAGAAGTTTCACTCATAACATGTTCAATCATGAAGTACTTGCCAATGAACTGAAGTTTTGTTGGATTACAGGTCTCACCATTTTACTCCAATCAGCTTTGTTGTACTTTGCCTAAACTCTGGATTTTGTTGTGTTTGTGTAAAAATCTGACTGTTACAAAGGTTTTTTTTTCTGATTATGCTGCTGCAACTTAAGGGCTTTGAATAACATACTCACACTCCCTAAGCTCATGGGAAGTTCTTTGATTGGTCTACATATGTGTGTTAAAAAAATTTCTCTCATTTATACATGCATAATTTTTACCCAATTATGGCATAACTAAGGGGCTTTGAATAACATACCTGCTCTGCCTGAGACGATGGGAAGACTTTTAATTTTCCAGTATATAAGTGTAATAATAAAAAAATATTTTTTTATTTCTTCTTGTATAGTTTTTCCCTTCAATTATGGTATTGAAACTGGGATCATCTGAGTAATATCCTTATTTTTTTTCTTACCAATTTACCTGGGACTCTGTTCTATTTTTTGTTGATAAATTTTAAAATTGTCTCTGAATTAATATGTGAATAATCTGATTATATACATAGTATGTGGCATGAGGTTAAGCATGATATATCAAGCAGTTACTTTTAGTGCATGTTGATTTGAAATTTGTAACATTATGTTATTTTTTGCACACGGGTAACTGACACCCAGGGGTGACTCAAACAGGTTAGCAGTCATCTTCATATACATTTTGTCATCAGGGGAAAGTAGTCCAATAGGGACCCACTATTTTTTTGTTTTAGAAATTTGGAATGGATTGGAAATGAGCAGTGAGATATGAAAGGGAAGGTAAAAGTATATGCATGAACTCAAAATATAAAATCAAACTTGGCACAGAAGACACAATTTTTCAATATGAATCTATAAGTTTTTTTTATTAGGAGTAAAGCAACTTCAATGAAGAAAGAAATGAGGTACATCTGTAATATTTACTTTTAATTATTTACTTGTATTATTTTTATATATGCATATATAGGAATGTTAGGCAGGGATGAGAAAAAAAAGTGGTATTTGTTTAGAGATGAATGGATTAAGATTAGGATAGGTTAATAAAGTATGTAGTGGGCTGGGGGTTATAAATGATAGAGAGCCATTTTCAGAAAGGGAGGCAGTAATAACCATATTACTAGCATGTCTAAAACCCAAAAGTTTTGAGATGTAGTACAGAGAAAAAACAGTAGGGGAAGTAAGTGGGGAAAATGGAAGAAGTAAATGTGGACTTGGAAGTGAGGATTGGGTGGTTAAAAACTCAGTAACCTTAAAGGAACCATCCAAAGTAGGTAATGAAGTAAACCCAGAAAAAGAAAGGTGCAAGGAAATAACCTTGAGATTTAGAAGGGAGATTGTTGAAGATAGTAGCAATACAGAAAATGAAGCAGAAGGGAAATGAAACACCAGTGACATATTGAATGAATGTGCATGGAAGACTCAGCAGCTTTGGGAGAATGATCTCAAGAAATACAGGAGCTAGAAGCAGAAAGAAATGTGAAGGGAAATCAGAATGATATTCTACCAACTTTGTTTAAACAGAAACCATGATGGAAAAATACCAAATGAGATAGGATGAAGTAAGGGGTAAATCCAAATGAGATATTTTTGAGTTGGGGAAAAGATTGTAAATGAGAAACCTTAAAATGGGAGATAAACTTGAGGCTCTAGGCAAAAGCATATAGAAAAAATACTAACAAGATAAGATAGAGATTGTGAGAGTTATGGAAGTCCTAGGCAAAAATCATGTATGAGATCAATAGAATAATGGTGGAATGTAGACTCACAGACTGAAGGCATTGACTTGGCACCCAGAAGATATGTACATCATCTAACCACTAGTCAGATTTATATTGGGGCAATAAAGGAGAACAATATATTTTAGAATTGGATGAAAGTTACTAAAGACAAACTGTAGTCCTGGAGGAAGAGTGCCAGAAAGATATTTCAGAGATGGAAGGGGATCTCCAGAAAATCAATGAAGAAGCATGTGTAAGGCAAGAATTATTGACTTTACAGGAAGTCATGAAGATATGTGGTAAAAGGTCAGAAAATCAAGGATGAAGTTTGATCAGGACTTATAGATTTCCAAGTCATTATCAAAGCTACAGGAGATAATAGTGCTATTTGGAAAAGCAAAGAAGTAGTAGTAGAGGATACAGAAAAGATTGAACAAAAAGTAAGTAAGAAGTAATGGCTGAAGAAGTTGTAGGGACAAGCAGAGAGACTGACAATAAGAAGAGAAGCCATGAGGACATAGGTGAAGAGAAAGAAAGTGTGTGGCAAATTCAGGTAGAAGATTTTAAAACTAGTGTTAGAGAGAATGAATTAGAATTGATGAAAGAAAACACCAAGGAGATCTATATGTAGATAGAAAGAAAAGAGGTTTGAAATAAGATGAAGCTCATCTAGTGAAGGTGGGGAGTAGTTTAGAGTGCAATGAGATAAGGTTTATGGATTAATAAAGTCAGGTGGAAGCAGAGACAAGAATCTACCCTGTAGAAACTCTTATGTGCAAAATGGACCTCTGAAAAATGGTAGTCCCCAAGACCAATTGAAAATAGGACAAGCAATATAAAATGAAACTGGAGAAGCAAAATAAATGAAGGAAGTTAAGCTCCAGGAGTAGGATAGAGAATAGGTCTTGCTGGAAACTATCTGTGTTCAAATTGGTACCATGGGAAGAAGATACAAAGGCTAAGGTAAAAGTCAAGGCCTGGTGGGGGAAGTTATCTTTGAAGGGAGAGTAGTCAAGTGGGTGCCAGATCCCAAATAGGAAGGACAGCCTAAAAAGTATGAGGAGAAAAAAGTCACTTATGTCTTTAGAAAGGGAAATCAGAAATGGGTTCAGACTCAGAGGCAGAGAAAGGGATATGTTCAGAGTTACCTTAAATATTTTCCGTTCAGCATGAAACCATATCAAACCCAGTAAAAATATGAGAAGCACAAAATGCTCTTGAGGCATGGTAAGCTCTCCCAGATTATTCCAGTGCAGACCCCCAGATCCCATCTAAAGATTGCCATTGTTGATGATCAATACCCACAGATCCCACTCAAAGAGGATGATCCTTAATCATTTGTCAATCTGCCCCTACCCCAGTAGTATTTAGACATTAATAAAAAATGAAATACCTGAAATTTTATTTTTTTAATAATCTAAAACTCTGTTTAGACAGCTCTTACATCTATTATTTGAAATTTTTGAGATATTTAATATTTTTATTTAGTGAATATTTAATGACAGAAAGAAATTGTGAGTGAATAGTTTAAAGTGATCCAAGTTTGCCTTATTTGTCTGCAGAACAGTGATTGGTATTTGTTTAGTGATTTTCTGATTTATTTGCTCTTTGATACTTCAATACATAGTGTAAATTAGTACAACATATTTGGTTCCTAGTCATAGAAACTTATATTTTGGTCAGACAGGTTTAGTACTTGTGGTAAATCATTTATGTATGTGCATGTATGCTTGTGCTGTCTTTCAACTTCAATATTTATTCATGAACTTCATTAAACTAGAAAATATCATGTTTCAAAGTAAAATATTTAATTCCATAATCAATAGCTTGGATAACCTGTTTAAACACATTTTAAATGAAGTAATAGATCAATGGAACAGTTTATGTCCAACAGACATATACTCTGTCAATTATTTTGTTTGCTAAAAAAATTTTTTCGTTACTTTAAAATGCAGAATATATTATTATTGTTTCAATTTAATTAAGATTTTTTAAATACAAAATGATTTTTCCTTTCTTTTTCAAGGGAGAAAAGTTCTTGCATATTTGTAACTAATTATTTCAGTACAGTAGGAGACATAATCTTTGTTTTTTAAAATTGAACTTTTAAATTACATTGGATTGATGGAAGAAACAAATGGTTAAGTAATAATCAGATATAAAAAGAGAATTTTTTTTGAAAAAGTTTGCTTTCATTTATTACAAAATTTCTTTCTCTACAAAAAAGTTTTTATTATGACAATTTTCTTTCTACAAATTGGTTCTTTCATAATTCAAACTCAAAAGTAAAAAAAAAACACTTCTATTAATTTTCTGGATGAAAACAGTTAAGAAATTCTCCTTGGAAAGGGAAGACTAATATGCCAATATAAACTTTTTTAGAAACAATGTATATCTTCTCTATACTTTTAATTGACTAATTTAGATTTAAAATCATCATTTGGGATGCATATGTGTGTTTATATTATACATTTTATTTGCCTAAATTTAATCTCAAATATTAAAGAAGCAATTGAAATGTGTACCCATATTGCATGTTTCACTTGCCCAAATCTAATCTTTTATATTAAAGAAACAATTGTAATGTATGTCTATATTATAGATTTGCTTTGCCTAAATTTAATCTTACATTAAAGAAATAAATGGAATTTGTTAATTTTGCTATTATTCTGGAAAATTAATGCTGAAATTTTTTATAAAACATTTCAAAAACTCTGTATTAATAATTTCTACTCACAATAAAGAAGTAAAGTTTAAATGAAAGGATGTGTGCATATAACTTACTATAATATGCTTTATTATTATTATTGACAAAAAATATATCTAACCATTTGCATCTCTAAAATTAAGAAACATAATGTGAAACACATATAATTTATGAATCATTAACTTATCCCTAAATGTTATTATAAATGAATGAGTGGAAAAGCATGAAACAGAATGTAAAACTTTTTATATTTTATTGTTGTCATCATTTGCATTTGATTTTTTTATTAAAATATATTATCAATAAATTTATGTAGACTTAAATGGATATTATAAATTAATCAGCTATGTGCCTGATGTATGACATTCATAACTTAGAAAAATGCCTTGATGAATGTAATCAATTAAACTGTAAATTATTATTAAACTTATGCAGTAATAAATATTTATTTGCCATTATTCAATGTTTTATGTGTGATATTGCCAGCAGTTCCATTAGCTATTACTAGAACTTTTGAAATGCTCTTTAATTGAATCCAATTAATATTTTTTGCATTGCATGAAATTGCTATGTCTTTACTAATATGTATTATTTTACAATTATCATCATCATTTCTGTATGTGAGCAAGATGTGTTATTTATGGACTGTCCAAATGAACTCTTGTGTTCCAGCTAAACAAAAGATTTAATCGCTATTTTTAGTACATGATATATAGGTAGATCAATTATTTGTCTTACATTTGTATTATTATTATTATTTAACTATTATTTATTTTTTCAAGAACATCTAAGAAAAATATAATATGGAGAAATATTGGACTGGGTAATTAATTATTATTTTAATATAATTTCTATTATATATCTATGTTTCTATAAGCATATTTGGCATAGAAATACTTGACTTATATTACAAAACTAATAGCTAGTTTTGAGAAGGGGTAAATACATAGAATTTATTATTTTATCTTTGTGTTTTTGAGAAATTACAAGGTCTATTTATTAAGAATTATTTTGCTTCAAATTTAGAGATTTGTAGTTCATCACAATTGAAACTCTTATTTTAATTATAGGTTAATGTCAATTACACTAAAGAGTTAATTTATATTTGCTTTGCTAGAAAGATAAGGTTTATTTAGTAGTAACCATTACATTGTAACTTTAAACATTTATAATCCATCAGAAATGAGAGATTAATTTTTTATTATAACTTATTAATTAATGTTGTTAGAATATTTTTTATCAAACTGGTTTTATGCAATATTATGCATGTCTAACTGTCTGTTATTTAATTCAATTATATAATTGTTGAATTAAAAGTTTTAAAATAATCCTCTTGAGTTTTCCCATTCAATAGGATTCTACATAGGCCTTTCAATGCATCAGTTACAGCTATATGGATTCATGCATACTTTTATAAAAAAATACCCTATATTTCATTTTACAATATCATTTTAGTAATTTAAATAAAGTTATTATAAAGTTATTTCATCAGGATAATATTATTTAATTAACCATTGTTTTCCTTTTTGACACTACCATAAAAAAATCATTTTTTTAGAATACTAAAATGATTTACAGTCTTCTTTTTTTTCGAATGATGACTTGTCATATAAAAATATATTAGCAGTACTATCAGTTTTTATATCTTTAGCATTTTAAAAAAAAGTTCATAATAAACTTTTAAAAAAGAATATTACTTTTAAAATATTTACTGCAATTCTTTAAAAAAAAATTTTTTTTAAAAAATTTATTAAAAGTTAAAGTTTTTACCATATAGCTTTTACTTTTCAGATACGGTTATCTCTTCTTACAATATAATGTATTTAAACCAATTTTCCAAAGAACTTTTCTGTCCAATTTCCTTGACAATGTTCAAAATATTAAAATAAATAATGATATATTTACTTCCAATAATATTTTCAAAATTATATTTTCATTTGGTATATGTACATCCATCCTTACTTTCCTTGAATATATACATATTTGTGGTATTAAAATCCATAGCTACTGTGAAGCTGGCTCAAGCCATAATATAAATACTTGATAGAAAATTTTGGTTACTTTAAGAACACATGATTTTTAACTTATTAAATTTATAGTATTTTTAATCCTCTCTTTTAAAATAATAATTTCAAGTAGTAAACTAAACAATACTATGATATAAAAATAATTATTAAGAAAGATATTTAGTTTTAAACACCTATTTAAGTTATTACAAGCAATTATTTATTGCCTCAGAAAAATGACATCTACTTTTATATCAAAATAAATTGATGATTTGATTGGATATTTAGACTGTTAACTGGTGATCTAATCTCCATATTAGTCAAGATTACACAATTAAAATTAAAAATAAAATTCATGACTCATTTTTAAAATATTACATATTATATTATTTAATTCCAAATTAATATTATACTTTTATTTAGACAAACTAAACACTTTAAAATACATTTTAAAAATAATACTTTAGTAATTTATCGAATATTTATTTTCAATATATATATTTTTTAAAAATCTAATTTTATTAACTACATTTGTTTTTTTTTAAACTACCAAATTTAATATTCTGAAATTACTTTTGTTTTGTGACAAACAAATTTTTCAATTCTTAGCACAATTCTAAAGCAATTTTGAAAGTTTCTTTATAAAACTTGTAAGCACAAAAGTATGAGTTCTTGTGTCACATGACTTTTTAAAAACCAGACAGTATGTAACAATTTTAATTATTGCCTGAAAACAGAAATAAATATTTATTTACAAAAGTGTATTATATTAAAGAATAATAATGTAAGAATAGAATTTAGAATAATAATTTTGATATTATTAAATTAGTCATATTTATCCCTCACAAAATATTACATTTCAAATAAATAATTTATAACACAAATATTAAATATAATTTTTATTTTAAAATACAATAGTTTATTTAATTTTAAGTCATTATTTTAAGATTAGCTTTTAAGCACATGTTTAAGAATATTTTAGTATATTATTTTACTATGGCCAGTTTTTTCAACCATACAAAAATTACACTATTTAGCTTTACTTTATTATTTTAACATATTAATATAGTTATGTATTCACTACTCTAATTTTACTTTAACAATGCATTTTAAAACACTACCAACATTGTACAGTAGTTATACCATTCAAAATATATCCTTAATTTACCTTTTTTTAAAAAATTGACTCAGTGAATCTATTTGGATCTAATCAAAAGGGTACACTATATATATATATATATATATATATATATAGTATATAGTGTATATATACAAACATAAATGAAAGGAAATATATATATATATATATATATGATCAATAGATGGAGCTTTACCAAGACCTCCAAACAAGCGTATTTGTTTACATAAATGTCAGAGTCAATATTGACTGTCTCTTTCATTTTGCTCCACCCTCAGATCAGTTGATTTCAAGCTGATTTGTTCTCATCAGTGAAGGGATAGGAGTTAGAAACTAGACCTAAATATTAACTCCAAGCGTTTATGCAAAACGTTTCTATAAGTTTGCAAGCATGAATTTTTTAGATACCTAAATGTCTTCAAACTCAGCCTATCAAACTAGATAACTATGTGAGTCTGATATCAGTTCAGTTTCTCCACATAATCAAAGCTTCTGCAATCTATATCATTGCAAGAAAACTTTAAAGGTACATTTATGAAAAACAAAACAAGTTTTATATACGTAAAAACCTGCTATCGCTTGTATTATGCAAACAAATACGCTTGTTTGGAGGTCTTGGTAAAGCTCCATCTATTGATCATTAATACAAGCGATAGCAGGTTTTTACGTATATAAAACTTGTTTTGTTTTTCATATATATATATATATATATATATAATTGGTATAGTTATGAATTTGGGTTAATTTTAATATATATACACACAAGGGTACCCAAAATTAAGAGAAATTTTTAAATAAAAAATGTTTATTTATTTAAAAATGTTTTAAGTTTAATATCTTTTAAATAGTACCCGTTTGATGCTATATGTGGGTATAAATGTGTTTTTCCTTTGTCAAGATAGTCTGGATATACTTGCAAAGTGATGAAATGAAATCTGAATTTCACATTGTCAAACTCCGGAGCCATCATAAAAAATTGATAGATATGCAAGTTGCCCTTTACAATACAATGTATTTTATATATATATATATATATATATATATATATATATATATATATATATATATATATATATATATATATATATATATATATATATATTTTACAAAACAATGTATTTTTTGGTTCCACAGTTTCACATGATAATGTCATTTGTCAGATGGATAAAGAACTATACCTGTGAGATGTATGTGACAGCAGAAGTATATCCTGTAACATGTGCACAATCCAGAGAATGATTATTGTAATTTATGAGTCCCTTCTTGTATATATATACTATAGACCATGACTATTCATTAGAAACCTTTGACTTTTAGTACTAATATATTTAATTATTATTTTCTTCCAATAGCTTTTTCTGTCAAGGTGTACACAGGTAGATTTTTCATTAGGATTTGTTATATGTTTTAAAATTATTATTGCCCTAGTAAGTTAATTATAAAATAATTTCAGAATTTACTTGATTTTTAGTTTTGTCTCCCCACTGAATTTAGTTATAAATATAAAATAAAATTGTTGATTTTTAATAGTAAATAAGCTTAGATTAATATTTTATTTTCAAGTAATAAGTAAACCTTTTATAATTTCACTTCAAAAAATAGAATATTTGTAATTCTATTTTTTAAATCGTTTTGTATATTGATTTTATGTGTATTTAAAAAACATTTTCTTTAAGTGCTATTTTGAATGTTGGCTCGAAAATCAAACTGTAAGAAGACAAAAATCTTTTAAAATGCGATGTTTGTTTTTTTTTTTTTTTTTTACATGATGAGCCTTTTTTCTTTTCTTTTTCTTTTTTTAGAATAGTAAGATATTGATATATTCTTTTATTTTTTGTGCATATTTACAGCTGAATATATGTCAGTATATAGCAGGATCTTTTAAACTTGCTTTATTTTTTTACAAAATAAAATGATTATTGTTATATAAAATACTGCACGTTTATTTTCGTATGTGCGTAATATGTTGTTATATATAAATTGTTCTATATAAAGCTCTTAAATTAATATTTGAAATGCAAAATAATGTGTAAACTATCATTGGTAACTATGATCATTATCACTTGCTTGTTGTTAACTATTACCTTGTAAACCTTATCAGTATATAAAAATGCTTAATATGTATAAATATACATAGAAAAAATACCTGAATATTGAATGGGATTAATTTGACTTCTGTGATGATGGAGGATTACAATAGCATTGAGCTAGGATAAATTATGTACTGATAAAAATAAAAGTTTAAAAATACTACATGTCCATTTAAAAGCATATAGAAAACAGTCGATACCTGTGTGGGAGTGTGTACTAAAAGTCAGAAAACTGTCGAATTGGGCAAGGATATCACTATAAGGCTACAGATATTATTGATGAAGTAAAAATAAAACCCAAGTATTAAATGCAGCTACCAAGAAACCTACTATTTGGCTAAGATATGTGGATGATTGATTTGTTAAATAACCTCATAGCTTTGATGCTTTCAATTCTTTTCTTGTTTTTCTAAATAATTGGCATCCTAATAATAAATTGATTATGGAAATGGAAAATAAATAACTTTCCTTTCTAGATGTTTTAATTACAAGAAAATGTGATGAAACCGTTTCAGTATCAGTTTACAGAAATCCATCCATACAAACAGATATCTTAATTTTAATTCTCATTATCACCCTGCTCAAATATTTTCTGTAGCAAAAAATCTTTTTGAGCTTATATTTTGTGTGATAAAGGTCATCCTGCTCAAGAAATAGAACTTACAAACAATATTCTACTTTCTAATGATTATAATAAGAACATCATATGTAAGGCTTTACATAGAATTTATGCTAAAAAAAGAGGATAGAATTGGCAATTCATCTTATAATATAGTGGTTTTATCTTATATTATGGGAGTTACTGATATGATCAGTAGACGACTATCAAGTTTTAATATAAAGACTACATTTTCTATTGGCAGAAAAATTTGTGATAAGTTACACAAATCTAAAGACAGAGCATTTTTGGAACACCAGGAGGTTTATAAAACTCCATATTTTCAGTGTTCAAGAAGCTATGTATGCCAGTTTAATACATAAATAAATGTCAGAATTAAAAAACATAAAAATGCTTTTAATCAGAAAATGAAACATCAGTTTTTACTTCCCATTTTTTTTAGAAATTGGTCACAAACCTGATGTTGACAATGCAAAATTACTTGCTAATTTGGAATTCTATGATTTAAGAACCATGAAAGAGTCAATGAAAATATTAAAGATACATACTGGTTTAAATAGAGCTTAAGAAGCACAACATATTCCAGCTATGTGGAAATCTTTCATTTTATCACTGTCTTCTAATATTAACTTAAAATAAATAGGTGAAAAAACTGAGAGAAATAAACATTTTGATAAGCCTCATATTTTGAATGCTGAACTACTTCAAGCTGAATTTCACTTTTCATCTAACACTCAGTCACATTACTGTTTGAGATCTAATGATTTTCTTTCAATAGTTACCCTTGACAATGATGGATGCTAGTTCATCAAAATATCAGTATGTAAGCAAGAGGAAATAAATCATATATTAAATTGCATTGTGAAGTGTTTATTAAGGATTAAACTCCTTCTATTTTTATTTTATTAACATAGTCCATAATTTAAAGTCCTTCTCTATAAGCTGATTGACAAGGGAGAACAAGATCATTGTCCTCTGGCAAACTATTTTACAAAATGATGCATCTATATTTTTCATATTTTATCATGGTAAAACACAAAATACTTTCTGGCAGTAATGCTTATAAATACTTTCTGCAGAATTTTGGAACCATTTTTTTAAACTAAACTGTAGCTTAAACAAACTTTGACTGCCAAAAAAATCAAAAGCATTTTTTTTGATTAACCATCTGTAATGATACATCTGAATAATGAAGAACAATTTCTGCATTATAAAGTATTTTAAATTATTGTTATTAATATTTAAAACTACTGTTAACTCCAGCCTTTCACAATATTAATTAAGAGGTTGCTATTTACTTTTTACCAATATAACCTTTATATTTTTCAAACATTTCTTTCATGATACTATTATAAATTTTGATTGATTTCTTTCATCAAAATTTGCATTAAGTATATTACTTAAGATATATTAAATATCTTTTGCAAATACAAATAGAGTTAACATATTATATGTTAAATCTATAACAATGAAGTAAACAAGCATTGTAAAATGTTCATCAGAATATTTTTTTGAAAAGAATATAAATTAAATTCATGTATTAAAATAGTTAGATATTAATATCATTTGATGTAAATTTCTTTTTTTAATTTAATTTCAAAAAGTTTTGTTTTAAATTATTTTTAATCTAGTTTTTATTACATTTGGGATAAAGGCAAAAAATATTTTTCATTTAATTTACAAATGAACACACAGAATATTTTTATTGTATTTCCTCTTGCTGTTACAAACAAATCTTACATAATCATTAAATGCACATAATGGATATAATAATTAAAACTGCAGTAAAATATAAAACAAAATTTCACACTTATGATTTTTTGTTTGGTTTTAAATTTGAAATCTCTTTTGGTGATGTGTTTGTTTTCCAAAATTGTTACCATTGTAAAATGTGAAATGCTGGCAAGTGTCAATTGATTGAACATTAAGTCAGATGGTGTTGGTCAAATAGATCCTCTACTCAATTATTTATGAGTCAAAATACAATTGACTATCATTTAATTTCCATTAAAATTCAAATTTAGTATTATTAATTTTCAGATTCTTCTTGGTCTTTAATGGTATTTTCACACATTAACATACAATTAATACTTTTCCGTCTATATGTATTAGTGATAACTAATTAAGCTGTTCAAAACTATATAAATTATCAAATATGTCTATTTTTTAAACTAATAATAACTCTAATAAATTACTTTGATATTATTAAAAATTAGTCCATTTGACAGACTACATATAAAAAATCTCATACAGACAGACTATGTATAAGATGTCTCATATAGAACATGATATATATTTCCAATACACATCCAGAACAGCCAAAAACTTTATCACCTCCAGGAATTCTGTTTTTGGAGATTATTTGTTTTG
This sequence comes from Epiperipatus broadwayi, assembly GCA_028023455.1. Lineage (NCBI taxonomy): Eukaryota > Metazoa > Onychophora > Udeonychophora > Euonychophora > Peripatidae > Epiperipatus > Epiperipatus broadwayi. The sequence goes on from JAQFVV010000122.1 coordinate 1,254,175, forward strand.
TAATATAATTTAACAATCATAAAACATATCACTGATATAATATATTTATTTAATATATATATCATTTATTATTAATTAAAATTTAAAATTTTACATATTTGGCCACATAAATAAGGCTAGACAAATATCAAGTTCAAACATATGGTTACAACTTTCTCTTACTGGCAAGGGATAATTTTAAATTTTCACACTTATCTTTAAATAGCATAGAGTAATTATCCAGAGAAGAAATGGAAATTTTTTTGTTATTCAATGTGCATTTCTCTTCACTCCACTCAGAACAATTAATAAAATATTCTGCACTCACTAGTGCACTATATAGACACTTTGTTCGAATAACAAGTATTAAGTGATCTGAATCATCATTATCAACCATTATCAATCCACTGCAGGATGAAGGTCTCTCCAAGTTTAATCCATCTTCTCTGATGTTTAGCTTCTCTTCTCCACATCGCCCCTGCACACTTTCTTATTTCATCCATCCATCTCACATGTGGTCTCTTTCTGGGTCTTTTACAATCTCTTGGAATCCAGTTTAAAATTTCAATTGTCCATCTATTATCATCTCTTCTAACAATATGTCCAGCCCAACTCCACTTCAATCTTTTAATTTTTTCAATGAGATCAGTAACACCTGTTTGTTCTCTTACCCATACATTGCGTTTACGATGTCTTCTTGTTACTCCCAACATACATCTCTCCATACTTCTTTGAGTGGTCTGAAGTCTCTGAATTGCTTTTCTATTAAGTGTCCAAGTCTCAGATCCATAAGTAAGAACTGGTATAACACATTTGTTAAAAACCTTCCTTTTCAAACACATAGGCATATTTCCTTTTAGTATAAAGTTATTTCTACCAAAAGCACTCCAAACAAGTTTAATTATATGATTAATTTCCTCCATTGTGTTTTCATCTGTATTAATAATCTGACCAAGGCATTTGTAACTGTTTACTTCTTCTAATTCATCATAATCAATCTTTATTTTCATATTTTGAGCAAATCGATTAAACATAACTTTAGTCTTTTAAACATTTATCTTTAGTCCTACTTTCCTACTTTCATCTGATAATTCCTGCAACATTTCCTGCAGATATGAATCATTATTTGCAAAAACAACTACATCATCTGCAAAATCTAAATGATTTAAATAATCACCATTTACTTTCACTCCTTTAGTTTCCCATTTTAATCCACAAAATACTTCATGCAGCACTGCTGTAAAAAGGTTTGGAGATATGGAGTCACCTTGTCTTACACCTTTCTCAATGTTGACTTTCCCAGTGTCATTATGTAATCTAATTGTTGCTGTTGCATTTTTATAAATATTCTTTAAAATATGACAATATCCTGGATCTATACCTTGATGATCTAATGCTTTAATCACTGAAGAAATGTTTATAGAATCAAATGCCTTTTCATAATCTACAAATCCTAAGCATAATGGCAACTCATATTCATTTGTCCTTTCTATAACTTCTCTAAATACCTGGATATGATCTACTGTACTAAAACCACTTTTAAATTCGGCTTGTTCTCTTGGTTGGTGGAAATCCAATGTTCTCTGTAGACGAGTAGTAATTATATTGGTAAAAATTTTATACAAAACTGATAAAAGGCTGATAGGTCTGTAATTTCTAATATCTTCTTTATCATCTTTTTTAAATATTAATATTATTACTGCATTCTTCCAATCATCTGGTACATCTTTATCATTTAGACATTTGGTATATAACTTTGCTAAAACTTTTTCTATTTCTTCACCTGCTTCTTTTAATATATCAATTATAATTCCATCATTACCTGGAGCCTTTCCTTTCTTCATACATTTAATTGCATGTCTCACTTCTTCATTTAAAATTCTGGGCAATTTGGAAGATGTAATAGATATAGGAGGTACTTGTTCTTTATTACTATATAATTCTTGATAAAAATCTTCTACCAATTTCATGAAGTCATCTCTCCTTTTAGTAATAATTCGATCTTTTTTTCTTATTGCAGATATAAATTTTCTACCAATACCAAAATGTTGTTTTACATTCTTAAGACTTTTATTTTCTTCTACAGCTTTCCCTGCTAGTTCACAGTTATACTTTCTTATATCATTTTCAACTCTTTTCCACAACATTTTACAAAATTCAAGATATTCAATTCTTTTTAATGCATCATTTTTGTATATCTTCATATTCCTTCTTTTCTTCATAAATTCTCTAGTCTCAGTAGAAATTTTATTGGTCAATTGCTGTTTTTTTCTACCAGCTATCTTTGTTGCAGTTTTCAAAAGTGTATCAGTTATTTTCATATTAATTTCATTCAAATCTGAATCATATTCAAAATCTACTAATACTTGAAACCGATTTGTAAGTTCTAACTTAAATTCATTAGAATGTTTCTGAAGATTAGGAATATCAACTGTAAATATTGTTTTTCTTAATAATTTTAGTCTCTTTAGTTTTACATTAACACGCATCTTACACCTTACTAATCGATGATCACTTCCTGTGTTAAATTTATTAAGAACATTACAATCTTGAAATATGTATTTCCTGTTAGTCAAAATATAATCCAATTCTGCTGTACCTTCATTTGGATGCTTCCATGTCCATTTCCTTTTAACATTTTTTTCAAAAAAAGAATTCATAATATAAAGTTTTTCTTTTTCTGCAAAATCCACAAGTCTATGTCCTCTCTCATTTCTATTACCATAACCAAAATTACCCACAGCACTTTCATCTTTCATTTGTTTACCAATTCTAGCATTAAAGTCTCCCATAACAATTTTAAAATGGTGTTTACTCTGATCAAAAGCCTTTTGTACATCCATAAAAAAATCTTCTACTACTTCATCACTATGAGAACTTGTTGGGGCATAAACCTGAATTATCTGCATTTGGTATCTGCTATTAAGTTGTATAACTAATCTTGCCACTCTGTCCAATACACCATCAATCTTCACAATATTGTTCTTCCACTTTTTATTTATAATGAATTCTACTCCACTTGTATTTCCAATATTTGTGCCTTTATAATAGAGTATATGTCCACTTTTTAAATCAATTGTCTCTTCACCTTTTCTTCTAACTTCACAAAGTCCAATAATGTCCCATTTAATATAAGAGAGTTCTTCTTCTAATTCTTGCAATCTTCCTTCACTTGAAAGTGATCTGCAGTTGTAAGTACCTAAATAAAAAGTCATCATCAAATGGCAGCCTGGGTCCGCAATCAGGGGATTCTTAGCACCCTCCACCTTCGGCCACCAACCACTGCCTTGGTATGTGACTTTACAGCCTCCTGGGAATAAGGGCCATGCTTTATTTTTGTCTGTCATAATTGTATATATGAATTGGGAAAATATTTATCATTTACACAAACATTCATTCTGCCTTATCAGGCACTGAGAAAAAAAGACCATGGTGTTTCTTGATCTTAATCTCAGAGGTAAAAAGCCAATAAACTCACCACACTGGCTAAAGTGTGTTGGTGAGCAGCCCATCCATGTTCATATACTATATGAATAATCACATAGTAATAACAGCTGCAACCACAAGAATGTATGAAGTGGACATTAGGAATTTTCCCTGCTCGGTTCCTTTAGGGCCTCCAAGAGTAATCAAAGGGTCTTCTTTCAGTTAATAGCAAACCTCCTTTCTGCAGCTAGTTATCTGAATATTAACTTGTAAATGAGTATTGCATTAAACTGTTGGCATTGTGCATTTTTTGGGGCCATAATGGATTGAAAACATAAAACGATACTCACCAACCAGGGTAAATATTTGGTAAGAATCTTCATATAGATTGAAAAAAATATAAAACTGATTTCTCTGTACATTGCTAACATAAAGGGTACATAATAGTACAAAGTCACTGACCTTAAATGGATGTGGCTTAGTTTTGGATTGTCTCAACCCTTTTTGCCCATCTTCATGAGCCTGGTATGTGCTCTGATATCATCACTTCTATTTATCTCTGTAAAGAAAGATAATGAAGTGCTAATAAGCAAAGGTTAATGACCCCTGTAATGCAACTGGATTGGTGTAAATCCTGTGAATTCATTAAAGGTGACCTTGATATAATGATTTATTTTGGGGTGTTTATTAACCCATTGTTTATAATCATCCTGAAGATAGTCCCTAAAGGGATGTCAGAATACACACATAACATGCTCACAATCGTTGGACTAGGGGTTTCTTATTGAACTCATAATATGTTTTATACCTTGAGTTTAGACCATTTACTCTATCTTTTAGACATAAATGCAGTTGTGTGAACAGTAAAAGCTAAATCAGGTATGCCAACTTATAGAAACTGATAATTAGTCAATTATGTGGAAACCAATTTAGAAAATATATCATATGCAACAGTATAAAAGCTAAATCAGGTACCAGTAGTTCTTTAGGTCTACTGCAAATTAGTGGTTGTAAAGTGCCAACACATAATTTGGTGCAATGCTTTGACCTAATACAAATATTACATGCTTTAATTTTTCTTATAATATCTCTATACATGGGAGACCAATAAAAATAGTGTCTTAATACATGGTAAATATTTGGAGCACTAAAGTGTCAATATTTACCATGGGCATAATTGATTTTACAACAGATGATAATATCGAAACTCACCATGATTTATCATTTAGATTGGTCTTATACATTAAGATTCCATGATTAAATTTATATCTAAAATAATTCTTTGAACACTCTTATCATTATTATTATTATTGGAACAAGAGTTTTCTAATATGAAAATAATATTATTTAATTTTGCATCCTAACTCTGACAGGCAGCAAAATGATCATAGTCTTGGACTATAGATTCATCTGCAGTTCAATTCAGGTTACTTACAATGATATGGTTAATATCTAAATGTTGGGGTACAATGCAAAAAGAGTGGCATCTAAGAATATCAGCTGGAATATCCTTTCTACCATCAACATGTGCAATGATGTAGTTGAATGATTGTAGATATAAGATCCACCTAATATGTCTCTCATTATTGAGATAATGTATTTAAAAAATCCATGCTTCTTTGATCTGATAAAATAATCACTTCTGAACCTAACAAAATTGGCACAGTTTTTGAAGTGCAAAACTACCAGGTAGTGCTTCCTTTTCTGTGATGGAATAGTTCAGTTCAGCTTCTTTCAAATGCCTACTCAAAAATAAGAGAACTTGGAGCTCCTTATTATCATTAAGGTGATTTAGTATTTCTCCTAGATGATAGTTACTCATCCACCCTTAAACTTTCCCCACCACATATTGATTTGACACCCCATGAGGCATATAATGATAATGTTAAATGTGTCAATTTAATTGATATACAAACAACCCCTAACTCAGAGAATATTATTTCCAAAACTTCCCTCAATGCAACTATTGAAACCAACACTGACTCACATAAGGTTAATACTGTTCCAAAACCCATTATTTATAACCATACGCATGACAGACCATTCTATTTATAATAAAACCTCAACACATATCATGAAAACAATTTTTCCATACCAGTCATATTTCCCCTAAGATTTCTAATAAACAAAAAAAAACCCTGGATGCCCCCTCCAAGACTTTGAAATGTAGAAAACAAAAAAACAAAAACAAATGTGTTTGACCTTTTGGTGCTGGACATGGACTCTATAGAAACCAGTAATACCTTATATAAAAACTGAATGCCCATCACCTGATTCCATAGATCAATATACCCCTATCTCCCATAAACAACAAATACACTGAACAGATGGGCTGGAAGCATTGCTACCTAAAATATATATTCATAATAATATAACCAGACTTTCCTGAAAACATTAAGAATTTACTCCCATCCTGACTGACAAGTAGAATTAATTACACTTAAAAACATTGATAAATGAAACTAAACAAATACTTCGCTTAAGGTTTGTGATATCAATTTAGTGACCAAACTTTTTCAGTTAAAAAGGGAAGACACAATATATAACCTGATGTTTGTGGGCTGCTTGAGACTAAATGTACATTGGATCCCAGATTGGCCCTGTTGCTTACCTCAATAAAGAAGGCTTCTGTGTCTGTCCTAGGTACACATTTTCATCATCAGTTGGAACTGATATTGTTATCACTCCCAGCCATTCATTCTCATCATTCATGATTATTTATATAAAATCAAATACCTTGATCATCACATTCCACTTCCATATTACCATCCTAAATTTTATATTTGTATATATCCCTCTTGGTAATACTGTTATTTAACTATTATTCTGACAATTAACTCTTTTCTTGCTTCTTCACCTTTTTCAACTGTTTTAATGGACAATTTAAATCATGATTATCAAACATTTATATCAAAATGACTTCTACTAATAATCTTTCACTTATGAATAGTCAAAGCTTTTTGTCTTTCAACTCAGCCACATTCCATAATAAGTGGCATCCCTCACTCATCGATCTTTTCATTTACTCACCAATTCAACATCATTTAATTCAACTTGAATTTAAACATCTGTTTTTTCTCTGACTAGTCTCTCTTCCTGAATATTAATGAACTACACATCACAATGATTTATTTACATAAAACCATTCAATTTTTTCTATCCTCACAAACCACAGAGCTAACTGATCATGCGATCTTTAGTGATTTAAAGCACATAGTTCTTATTATCTGAAATATATATTATGTTGTGGAAATTGGAACATTTAGCACTTGATTCAGTCCAAAGTTATCTCATCTTTATACATGTAATATCATTCAATATTGTGGCATTGGCCAAGAATTTCATACATTGATGACATTAATGAATCATTCACATCAAATTCATCAACAGTTACACATACTTTCCCAGGCTTATCAAAAAACCTTCAATCAACTTAAAGAATATATTTTCATTAAGAAAAGAAAAAAAGTGTCTTACTTACCACCATACACTGACCCAGGAATATATTTATTGGGTCTGAACCACCCATCCTCACCATTCTATACACCTATATTTCAAGCAGAATTTACAAATCCCCAATGCATTCACACCACCTTCAGACCAATTTGGCGATCTGATACCAACTACCATTATAAACCATAGAATTTGCTGAAAAGCTGGCAGACTATAAATATTTCATGTTGCCCAGGTTCCAATTAAATCCTTGCTTTTGTTTTTTCACATCTTTTCCAATTCTGTGACCTGACAAATTGTCTATCCCAAAAATATATGATGATAAAGGTCTATATCCAATCTTAATTATACCATTTACCAAAATTCCAGGCTTTTTAACCAACCTTTATCCAATTTCCATGGTGCTACCTGGAATTAAGATACTGCAAAAAGTTGTAAAGGAACATTAGAGGCACACATACTACCTTTATTTTCCAATATGCAATTTGCAAAAAAGATGCTTTGATGTTTAAAGCAGCCTTGAATTTGGTTCAGGGCCAAAAATGCTCCAGTTACAGTTGAGCTAGATATAAAGTTTATATTTGATTCAGTGCCTATGTTCATTCTGGTTGATGTGCAATCTAACACAACTATTTCAAATAATCTGCTTTAATTAATTACCAAGTCACTGCAGTGTAGAGAGATACATGTCACTTTTAATAAGAAGAGTTCACCATTAGTTAATCCTACACAATCCATCTTCCAAGCCTCACCTTTTATTGCACTGCTCTTCACGTTTTACATAAATCCTCTATTAAACCATATGCAATAGTAATTGTAGGCATCCAACTTATACATATTTGTCATACATTCCAAGTGTAGCATACATTGAGAATGTCACTGTTTTTCTGCCATTTTGTAAGCATATTACTACACTGCAAAATATCCTTAATCAATGATAAAGCATGAATAAAACAGCATCATCATTTATGTACACCAACATACAATACACTTAAATAGTCCAAGGAAAGGCAAGTCCCTTTTTAAGTTTCCCATTTCATATGGGATCACAGATGATGAAGAACACTTTACAAAACAAGCATAAATAACATGCAACGCAGATTATCAATTCTATTTCAAAAGCTTATATTTACCTGTGTGCTAAATTCATCAATTTAATATATCCATAATAACTAAGATTACATATTATTTGCCTATTGTTAAATTTTCAAAATCACTTAATTCTGCCATCTCCTCCATCTGCAATAAGCTGCTATGGTGCAGTAAGACAGTTTTCATCTCAGATAAGAGACTTAGTTGCCAACCCATTAATAGTTGTCTGGGTCTCTATAGTACCCAAGTGTTCTATATTCAAAAAGACATACATTCAATTGCATTAATTGTACAAAAGTTTCTAGCTCTATGATTGATGTTATAAGTGATCCTATAGATAAATCTCCCCTTATAATAGAAACATTTCCAACCACACTTTACCAATCAATTCCATCAGCATCCAACACATCAACATTCCACATGAGAATATGGTATTCTATATCTAAAGACCAACAAAGATTATCCTCTCATGCTTGGTATACATAACTGCCAGCTATACCACACCTTCAAAAGATGGTCCATGTAATCTATTTTTTATTTCATAGTTCATTCATATTATCCTACATGTATTACAAACATCATATTTTCTTCAGTATCATGGAATATATATATATATATATATATATATATATATATCCATTATATATATATATATATTGTAACGAGCACAGACGTTCGTTACATTGTTTTTTTTTTTTTTATTAAACATGAAAGTAAATTAAAAAGTTCGCATTTAAAAATTTTCTTTAAGAATTAAAAATTGAAATTAAATATCATCTTAAACTCGTATATATTAAATCGCACAGATAATGAAAAATTATTAAAATAAAACTTTATTAAAGAAAAAGTATTTTAAAACTAAATTTTAAAAAGATTTGGAGATAAAATTATATCTTTAAATTTATCTTTAAATATATCTTTGATTTGGAAAACAGGTTAATTAATCAGAAATGGAAATGATTGTTAATTAGTCAAATGTAAACCAGCCTTGGGCATTTAAATGTAAAAACATCGGTCAGATAGGAAAACAATAGAAACTTTTAGCAAATGAAATAAATCCATTGGGAAATCGGACCTCAACGAAAAGGATCATCACATCGATGACGTAATGTTAAGTCAATCCTTCGAATACGTATAAAAGGAAAATTTGGAAATTATTAATTAGTGACTGGAAATTGATTATTACGATGTGACTATATGTAGTAGTACGGAGTTGGAGGTGAAGGAATTGACAGACGCACTGTCAATTCTTTCAGCTGTTAAAGAAAAGAGAAATGAACTATCGTTTCCTACATTGAGGACCAATTAAACTAAAAAACCTCCGAATGAATAAATAAAACAACGGCTAAATGGATACCAATCTTAGGATGGCGTGGGAATTCACGTTCATGGCAAGCAACGGATAAAGATGAACTGTTTTAAACCGTAAGAACTTTACAATTAATGAACATTAAATTAAAAACTTTTCGTATTTAAAATAATTGCATTAGTTTCCTATCTGACTAAAGTAGTTAAAATGTTATTTGATGTATTTTTTATTTATTTGTGTAAAATCATTTCCATTTATTTAATTTTGTTCTTTAAGTTTATTTATGATTTCTGTTTTCCGATAAATTAAAATATATCAATGTTAAACTTAAGTCGGGCGTGAATGGCTGTATAGATTTGTAAAGTTATATTAGGGGAGGGTAATCTTAGGTTATTTGTTTCGTGGTTAAATTGGGTCAATGGATTGGATATATTGGTGTGATTAGTAGATGTAATATTGATTCGCTACGGGCAGAATCGCTTCATACGCCGCACACTTCCGTTTGCCTATGGAAGGAATTATAAGTCGGATACCGCAGTTCCTTTCTATGGAGTTTTTTGTTTTATTGCTCTTCTTTGCAGATAGATGTAATATTCCTATCTCATGAGAAGCAATTTCTTCTCTTAACTTTTTGTGCTGCCGTATTTTATTACATTGAATACATCGATATATCAGATGAATTGATGCCAGTTTGACTACGAATTTTAACCTAAGGTTAAATAGGGATAGAATGTTTATTTTCAAAAGCAAATTTATGTGGTCTATTCATACTCGACCCTAAATAGAAATGCATTAAATTTAAGTTGTTTATAGACGCTTGCATGGATTGTTTATTGGTTAACTATGTTTTGCGTTTCCATATTTGATCAAAATATATAGACATTCGATAAATAATGATACCTTACGGTGAGTATCAAAAATGTATTTATTCGGATGTCTTTTAAGTTATTGGTGACAATGCAAGTATCTTATGGTGAATACTATTGGGTTACGTATAAATTTCCCTCCGCAATTGTCAGTAATCAATAATTTTGTATTTTGATCGTTTATGTTTACTTTGAAATGTTTTTAACCGTGTAATCTATGTAACCGATCTATAGCAACATATTAAAACAAGCTTTTATAATCCCATCTGTGCGAACTTAATTAAAATGTAAAATTAGAATATAATAGTAATTAAATGTAAATTAAAGTCAAAAATCAAAGTTAAAAATAATGTTAAATGTTAAAATGTAAAACTAATACTAAAATAATTTTAAATCTTATATATATGTGCATAAATAAATGTTTGTATGTTAATTACTGGCAGTGGCTTATTTTATTTATTTTTTTAATATTGAAATCTAATTAGATAAGATATTATATTATTTAATCTCTGCTATTCCACTGAGCTAGTGACATGGGCTAACGACCGGAATCAAAATTTAAAAAAAAAAAAAATTTTTTTTTGACTTACGTATCTGCCTACTTTATAAATTTTTCTAGGTTCAAATGCCTAGATGGCGCCCTGTAGTGCAGTTTACGTTAAGTCGCTTTCTCCGGATCGTTACAACTGGCTTTCCCAATCTGGGGCCGATCTTTAATAAACCACATATACCCTGAGCAAATTTTATCAAAATGAAATATTTTTATCTGTTTACATATAGTCGTATACTTTAAATCTTATAAAAGCACTGCCAGAAAGAAATTGCGCATATATATTAAACACGAGAAAGTATAAATAATTTTAAAAACTAATTTTTGTTAAAAAAAAAAAAAAAAGTCAAAAGGTTGCAATAAATATGTTTTTTTTTTGTTGATATATATTATGCTTTAACGTGTATAGGTGCGCACAGCCACGTAAGTTTATGATCGAAATGTGGTACCTTACGATGAGTACCGTTGGGAATTTACTTCAGTGTAATCCTATTTAAGCATTTTAATCAGTCATAAATAAGTTGGTGGTATTTATAATTGTGCTGCAAATATACACGTATAAATCCATTATCTTTCAAAACGTATTTAGTTCAATGCAACCTTCTTAAATAAATAATTTAAATAACTTGCTTGTCATGCCGTATGGAAAAATAAAATGTATAAGAAAAAATAATAGAACTCTTGTGGGGAGGAGGTGAACGTAAATGGTCCTTGGGAAAGCGATAGTCAACATTTTTTTTTTTTTTTTTGTATATAGTCTTTTTGTAAAATTATTAACCGGATGTTTTGTAAATGTCTTCATCAATCGTGTACCGTAATTACTAACCCTAAGTAAAATTTTTTTTTTTTGATCATTTTTTTTAAGCAACTTTACTGATATGTAACGAGCACAGACGTTCGTTACATTGTTTTTTTTTATTTATTAAACATGAAAGTAAATTAAAAAGTTCGCATTTAAAAATTTTCTTTAAGAATTAAAAATTGAAATTAAATATCATCTTAAACTCTTATATATTAAATCGCACAGATAATGAAAAATTATTAAAATAAAACTTTATTAAAGAAAAAGTATTTTAAAACTAAATTTTAAAAAGATTTGGAAATAAAATTATATCTTTAAATTTATCTTTAAATATATCTTTGATTTGGAAAACAGGTTAATTAATCAGAAATGGAAATGATAAATTTAATTAGTCAAATGTAAACCAGCCTTGGGCATTTAAATGTAAAAACATCGGTCAGATAGGAAAACAATAGAAACTTTTAGCAAATGAAATAAATCCATTGGGAAATCGGACCTCAACGAAAAGGATCATCACATCGATGACGTAATGTTAAGTCAATCCTTCGAATACGTATAAAAGGAAAATTTGGAAATTATTAATTAGTGACTGGAAATTGATTATTACGATGTGACTATATGTAGTAGTACGGAGTTGGAGGTGAAGGAGTTGACAGACGCACTGTCAATTCTTTCAGCTGTTAAAGAAAGGAGAAATGAACTATCGTTTCCTACATTGAGGACCAATTAAACTAAAAAAACCTCCGAATGAATAAATAAAACAACGGCTAAATGGATACCAATCTTAGGACGGCGTGGGAATTCACGTTCATGGCAAGCAACGGATAAAGATGAACTGTTTTAAACCGTAAGAACTTTACAATTAATGAACATTAAATTAAAAACTTTTCGTATTTAAAATAATTGCATTAGTTTCCTATCTGACTAAAGTAGTTAAAATGTTATTTGATGTATTTTTTATTTATTTGTGTAAAATCATTTCCATTTATTTAATTTTGTTCTTTAAGTTTATTTATGATTTCTGTTTTCCGTTAAATTAAAATATATAAATGTTAAACTTAAGTCGGGCGTGAATGGCTGTATAGATTTGTAAAGTTATATTAGGGGAGGGTAATCTTAGGTTATTTGTTTCGTGGTTAAATTGGGTCAATGGATTGGATATATTGGTGTGATTAGTAGATGTAATATTGATTCGCTACGGGCAGAATCGCTTCATACGCCGCACACTTCCGTTTGCCTATGGAAGGAATTATAAGTCGGATACCGCAGTTCCTTTCTATGGAGTTTTTTGTTTTATTGCTCTTCTTTGCAGATAGATGTAATATTCCTATCTCATGAGAGGCAATTTCTTCTCTTAACTTTTTGTGCTGCCGTATTTTATTACATTGAATACATCGATATATCAGATGAATTGATGCCAGTTTGACTACGAATTTTAACCTAAGGTTAAATAGGGATAGAATGTTTATTTTCAAAAGCAAATTTATGTGGTCTATTCATACTCGACCCTAAATAAAAATGCATTAAATTTAAGTTGTTTATAGACGCTTGCATGGATTGGTTATTGGTTAACTATGTTTTGGGTTTCCATATTTGATCAAAATATATAGACATTCGATAAATAATGATACCTTACGGTGAGTATCTAAAATGTATTTATTCGGATGTCTTTTAAGTTATTGGTGACAATGCAAGTATCTTATGGTGAATACTATTGGGTTACGTATAAATTTCCCTCCGCAATTGTCAGTAATCAATAATTTTGTATTTTGATCGTTTATGTTTACTTTGAAATGTTTTTAACCGTGTAATCTATGAAACCGATCTATATGCAACATATTAAAACAAGCTTTTATAATCCCATCTGTGCGAACTTAATTAAAATGTAAAATTAGAATATAATAGTAATTAAATGTAAATTAAAGTCAAAAATCAAAGTTAAAAATAATGTTAAATGTTAAAATGTAAAACTAATACTAAAATAATTTTAAATCTTATATATATGTGCATAAATAAATGTTTGTATGCTAATTACTGGCAGTGGCTTATTTTATTTATTTTTTTAATATTGAAATCTAATTAGATAAGATATTATATTATTTAATCTCTGCTATTCCACTGAGCTAGTGACATGGGCTAACGACCGGAATCAAAATTTAAAAAAAAAAAAAATTTTTTTTTTTGACTTACGTATCTGCCTACTTTATAAATTTTTCTAGGTTCAAATGCCTAGATGGCGCCCCGTAGTGCAGTTTACGTTAAGTCGCCTTCTCCGGATCGTTACAATATATATATATATATTCATTCTGCACCTTATGTAATGCTACAGAGGAAATTCAGCAACGTAACTTTCATCAGTATTAAGCCCTCAACAAAATCAGTATTATCATGCTGAATACATACATATAACAAGTTGCATCTATACAACAGATAATTCAATATTATCAGAACAAACACTATATCATGTGCAACAACTTTTACCCTATATGCTTTCTGGTTCACTTGCTTCACCATTGGCAACAACACCAGATCACATCCACCTATATTCATTAATAAGCTCAAAAAAATCAAGGTTCAATACTACCTGGTCACTACTAAAACAATTATTTAATCTATAATAGCTCATAATCAAACAATAATATCACTGAATAGCATACATTACTCTCAAGAAAACTTACTTTCACTAACTGCCTTAAACTGTATTCCCCATTGGAATACAGAATATACTTACATCTATTGCATTATGCCAGCTGTCACTGTATGGAATTTTACTCTGAATTAACTTTGATCTTTTTACAGCACCCATGGTTTGATTTTGTGTGTTATTAATTATAAGTTGCCACCCTAGTGTACTACAGGATTAACAAGTAAAAATACAATAATGAAGTTTAATTTAGTGTCTATAAATAACATTTAATATGACACCAGATTTGCACCTGTAACCCTTACAATCAAAATTATGTAATTTCATGTAAACCAAAGGATTAATAAAGATTATTGTTGAATAACAATAATAATATAAATACAAAAATAAAAATAAGATTGATACTGATGTTAATTCTTCTGATAATAAAATTTGATATAAATGCCATATATTTCAAATCAACAGACAAGTTTCATAAGGAAATTGTATAAAGGTACATGTGACATTGCATTTTGTGCACCATCTACATTAAATAAATTAATAAATAATTCAAAAGATAAGACTTTATTGTCAAATAAAAATTGTATCATTTACAAATGGACATATAGGTGTGGCAGTGGATATATAGGTGAGTTGAAATGCACATTGGAGAAAAAAAACCAAAGTGCATTTGTTATTAAAAAGAGTTCAAAATAAGAAACAAAATTCTAAAGATAATTATAATATATCAACTTCTGTTTTTTATGACCATAATAAATAATGTATATATGGTTTCAATTTTAATTATAATATTGTAAAAATATTGTAAACTGAAATAATATATATGAACTAACTGAAAGAAAAATAAAAATACTAATAAAAACACACAATTATTTTCCTATAAAGCAACATTATTATTTCAATGAGCAGAATGGTTTTCATCAGAAAGCACAACAAACTAAGAATAAACTTAGATAATATATCTCACAAAGATATATGCAAAATGAATTGAAAAAAAAAATGGCATTAAATGTGTAATGGTCAATAATAATTATGTGGTAATTTATTTTTAATTCACACACACATAACAAACTTGTTAAAAAGGAAAAAAAATAAATTGGCCTATCAGTTGAAATGGGTGCCTCCCCTTAATGATTATATGTAAATTAATAAAATTTTTGATCAAATAAATTAGGCTAATTTTTATGTCAATATTTTTGTATGACCCACAGATGAGATTATACATATCCAAATGGTTCATGGAAGAGAAAATATCTTTACGTTTTCTCTAAAATAATATTTGTCAAAGGTAGTACTTTGGAATTTTTTTTAGTTAACCTATGTCCAAACATACTTATGTTAAAAGGACAGTTTAAAAAAAATATTTTTTTTGGTTTACTAATCTAGACCGATAGGATTATCACAGTACATTTAAAATATTTACTAGCTGTTTAATAGTTAATAAGAATTAATTGATTGTTGTTAAATTAGCTACCAATACTTTAGACCAATACATTCCAAATAGATATTCTATTTAATATCATTGCAATTTTAATGTTGTGATGGTGAGTTATTAAATTCACATTATCCAATAATATAATGTTATATTTTATGTGGTATTACTATTTTTTTTTATTTTGTAAGTTAAGTATAATATAATACATGAGATGATTTTGTTTTTAGTTGAATACAATCAACTAAATTGAAGTCAATTTCTAGGTTTGTCACAAAATCCACTAAAAACATGTCATTATGTTCAAAAACTCAATAAAATTATTAAAAATAAATTTGATTTTCAAGTTCTTGTTTCTTCTAATGCAGATATTAAAGTAATAAAAAATAGCTATTTTATTACTAGTGTTGCAATATGAATATTGTAATAAAATGCTCTTCTTTTCAAATTCTGAATCTATCATAAGATTTTTATTAATGGAGAAGTTATTAAATTATTTATCTAAATGAATCCATAATAATATAAATTTCCTTCACATAACTTATATAATATATAAAACATTTATTAATTTTTGTTTGGTTTTCTGAATTTTGTTCAATACTTTTTTCAAAGTCGATCACCTGTTCTAATTTCATCGTGATCCAACAATTTTTTCACTATTTCATCCTATTTTACTTTAAATATCTGAGGATTTAGTTATATTAAAGAACATTGTTTATTATTATTTCTTACTGTATATTTAAATAATTTAAATTTAAGCCATTTAATTTTTAAAAATCTTTCATTTTTTTAATAATTTTTTTATTTCATGCATTTCAATTCACACCCACCCACCCATATATATATATATATATATATATATGGGTGGGTGGGTGTATATATATATATATATATATATATATATATATATATATTACAAGTGTATGTTGATAATTATCAACTATTGCTGTAAGAAAGTTTGGTCAAAACAATATTGATTACTTTGATAAGCCACACTTTCAATATTGCATATTTTTGTCATAACACGACTAAAGTGAATATTAGCAAATATATTAGCATATCATCATGAGTATAAATGTACATTAAAATATTCACTTATTATAATAGATTTACATATTTGCATATGTAAATTGACCTACAGTAGACAACCTTTGACAATATTTATTAAATGTTGTTATTGGTTTATTGACTTCAGCTCTTTTTACATTTATTATATCTTTTTCTACTCTTATATTGATACATTTTCCCATTTTGATCTACGAAAAATATTCAACTTAATAAAAATATAATAGTGAGTATTTTATAGAACTGATTTTTAATAAATATTTTTTTCTAAAACTTAAATTCAAATTTAGAACTGAAAACAATAACCAATTCCAGTAAAATCAATACAAAATAAATTCCTTTTTACATTATACTATCAAATAATATTGTGCAAATTTCCACAATCAAAATCTCTCTCTCTCTCTCTCTCTCTAAATAGTGATCCATTTGTTCATATTTTTATTAGTACAAAATATCCATCATAACTTCCTGAAAATTTAAATCTATTCTCCTGTAAAGAGCTGTCAAACAAATACTACCTATGAAAAGTTCAATTTTTATTCATACTATCATTTTCATTTATAAATGTTATGATTAATGTAAATCATCATTTTAAGATATTACAGTGCATGCAATAGTCTATCCCCCCTCCCCTCTACATAATATTATGCTATAATTTTAAATAAAATACAAGAACAATTTACTCTATACATTATATCCAAGCCACATGGTCATTGGTCTCTCTAAATAAAACTTTTAATTTTTCTTGACTTTAAAAAATGTTTTTTATTCGGATATAGTTATCTACTAATCTTACTATTTATTTCCCAATATACTGTAACCCTTAGTTTCTTTCATAAAGAAACTAATGATTGGGAAATAGATATGATTAGTAGATAACTATATCTGAATAAATTTTTTTGCCATGTCCAAATAAGTCAGAAAACAGAAAACTCAAAAACATTTTCTGAAAGTTTGTTTGTACTACTGTAGAATTAACCTTTTTAGAACTTAAGAATAAACTTTGATAATATATCTCACAAAGATATATACAAAGTGAATTGGAAAAATTGGCATTAAATGTGTAATGGTCATTAATAATTAAGATGTATTTTATTTTTAATTCACACACACAAAACAAAATTGTTTAAAAGGGAAAAAATGAAATTGGCCTATCAGTTGAAATGGGTGCCTGCCCTTAATGATTAAGTGTAAATTAATGACATTTTTGATCAAATATATTAGGCTAACTTTTATCTCAATAATTTTGTATAGCCTACAGATGAGATTATAAATATCTAAATGGTTATTGGGAGAGAAAATATCTTTACCTTTGCTCTAATATAATCTTTGTCAAAGGTAGTACTTTAGAATTTTTTTTAGTTAGCCTATGTCCATACTTATGTTCAAAGAGCAGTTTAGAAAAAAAAAACAAAAAAACATTTATTTTGGTTTAATAATAGAGACAGATAGGATTACCACAGTACATTTAAAATATTTACTAACTGTTGAATAGTTAATAAGTATTAATTGATTGTTGTTAAATTAGTTATCAATACTTTACACCAATATATTCCAAATAGGTATTGTATATAATATCATTGCAATGTTAATATTGGGATGGTAAGTTATTACATTTATATTATCAAATAATATAAGTTTATATGTTGTGTGATATTACTAATTTTTATTTTATTTTGTAAGTAAGTATAATATAATTCATGAGATGATATTGTTTTTAGTTGAATACAATCAACTAAATTGAAGTCAATTTCTAGGTTGGTCACAAAATCCACCAAAAACATGTCATTATGTTCAAAAACTCAATAACATTATTAAAAACAAATTTGATTTTCAAGTTCTTGTTTATTCTAATGCAGATGTTAAAGTAATAAAAATAGCTATTTTATTACTAGTGTTGAAATATGAATATTGAAATAAAAATGTTCTTCTTTTCAAATTCTGAATCTATCATAATATTTTTATTAATGGAGAAGTTATTAAATTATTTATCTAAATGAATCCATCTTAAAATATATTTCTTTCACGTAATTTATAGAATATATACAACATTTATTAATTTTTGTTTGCTTTTCTGAATTTTGTTCAATACTTTTTTAAAAGTCCACCAGCTGTTCTAATTTCATAGTGATCCAACATTTTTTTCACTATTTTATCCTCTTTTATTTTAAATTTCTGAGGATTTAGTTATATTAAAGAACATTGTTTATTATTATTTCTTACTGTATATTTAAATAATTTAAATTTAAACCGTTTAATTCTTAAAAGTCTTTGATTTTCCAACACCTTATCAATAGATGCACAACTAAATCCAAGGGTTCAGTTAGCATGCTTAATTAGCTGAATACCATTGCCAGAGACCTCAGCTCACTTCCTTATGAAGCCTTAACTGTCTTAAATATTCTGGATGTAAAGACAAAATATAAGCACACTCAAGGAGCCATTGCTGAGTATCTATCAATTAAGAGGGCCCGCCAATACCTTCTTCACCAACATTGCTCAACCAGAGGCTACCTAAGGTGGGACCTGGGCTCTAGCAAAAGGTCTAAGGCCCCTAGATCAATAGAGATATGGGGCAATGAATACTCCAGTGCCTCCATGTTGGCCAAAGTTTGGGAATTTTACTACAGAAAATTCCAACCTCTGGGAGTACCTAACTCACATAGAACTGTGGTCAGCAGGAAATAAACTCCACATAAAGTCACTGAAACTAGAACCCTATCAAAATTAAGATCATTCCCAGATAGAACTCATCCTGGCATACATGGCATTCCCAAGTTTGTGCTTATACACCTTCGTGCCTTTACCATCCTGATAATCAAAGGAATGATTGACCTTCTGGCTGAAGGCATCCAGCAAATTGATGGAATATGTCCAATTGCCATGGATCCCCTTATTAAAAAATGGGAAGCTCCACATCAGTTGGACAACCTCCGGCCTATCTCGATGTTGCCCTTAATGATAAAAACAATTGAAGGCCTAACTAAAGAGGATATCCAAGACAACATCATAAATCAATTGTCCTCATACCAATTTGCCAAAAAGGGGAGGTCAACGGCCGATGCCGTCAGCCACATTTGCCTTCTCATAGATCATGTTCATAGAAAAAGGATGTCCCGACCAATTGCAGTCCAACTCAACTTTGCTGAGGCCTTTG
The DNA here is from genome assembly GCA_028023455.1 of Epiperipatus broadwayi. Lineage (NCBI taxonomy): Eukaryota > Metazoa > Onychophora > Udeonychophora > Euonychophora > Peripatidae > Epiperipatus > Epiperipatus broadwayi. Next base: position 1,273,950 of record JAQFVV010000122.1, read on the forward strand.
ACTGTGTCAGGGTCGAAGTATTGCTTAGTGTGCTGGAGGAACTCCGAGTGCCTTCAGCATATCTCCAGATAATAGAGAACCTACTTCACAATCAGGAGGTATTTTTCTCTCTCAATGGAAGAGTGGCTCCAGGATTCCCACCCTTTATTTCCATTTCTCAGGGCTCACCACTAAATACTCTTCACAGCCTATCTGAGCCCATTACTACTAAGCATTGAGGCAGTCTTTCCTGGGATTGCCATCCCTATGCTGAGGGAGAACATTCACCTTATTTCCTATATTGATGATGTGGTGGAGTTCCTCTCATCTCAGGATGAGTTCACTAGGCTTGAAGAATGCCTGGACCAATTTTCTCACAAATCTGATCTCTGAGTAAAAAGAACGAAATTGGCCATTTGGTAAATTCTATCAGGCAAACAAATACCAGGTAGATTTGAAGCGCCCCTCAGAAATTTCTCGGATTTCCCCTAGCCTCCCCCCATCCATTATAAGAAGAAAACTCCAAGCTTTCTTATTAGCTAAGGTCAATTCTACAGTAACATAACTATATAAGGTCTACCTGTTTTTATTGGGGAAAGTAGCACTACTTAATGCTATAGTATTGCCCAAAATAACATATTATCTAGCAGGATTTTCCCTATGTGCAAGTTTATCCAAAAAATTGAAACCTTATGCAGAAGACTTTGCTGGGGAGGCAGGACTCCCATCATCAGCCTCAACATATTACAAAAACCCAAACTTCTTAATGAATTTAGCCTTCACTCATTGAAGATTTTCTACCTCCAATAAACTCATAATATACTTTTCATGATTTTTAAGGATAATCCCGATATGGAATGCCCCTTCCCCAAAGAAAAGATAGAGCCTACTGATCAACCTCTGCCTAGATTAAGAAGCATTTGGCTACTGAAGCTAGTTACAGTAATTTTTCAAAACTTCCAATTGTCAGGTTCTTTTTTTCAGGGAAAATTATCATATTGGGAGGTTTATCGATTAATGTTTCTTGGGAAAACTAAATCTGTTAATATACTTCCAATAGGAATCAATCAATTTTCCAAATTAACGAAATTCATCAAACTGAGTCCAAAATTTATTGATATTTTAATAAAAATCATCCCTGGAGCACTCCCCATGGGGACATTTCTCCACTACCAAAGGGGTTACAACATCAACCCCCTTTGCCTCTTATGTAACAAACAGGAGGAGTCAATTAACCACATTCTGGATCAATGTGATTTGTGGACTCATCTCGTAATACAGTATTGGACCAGATAAATGGCAGTGACCTGGCTAATATTTCTCTTAATGCAGCAATTAAAAGGGGTCAATTTGGAACAATAAGACAGGCCACTTCCATTAACTTCTCAATTTGGTCTGCCAGATGTAGCATGATATTTGATCATGGCTGGAATGACTCAATGATTAATTGTTTTTTCAAATCCCTCTACAAGATAAAAGAAGAGGATAACTGAACTTGTCAGCCTTGGATAATGGACCAAATCTGGAGCCAGATGAGGCAAGAATCCTAATCCATGTGTTTATTAGGCCCAAAACTATAACTTTCTTCCATCCACTAAACAAATAATATATTACATCTTTCACTTAAAAATAATCTATCTTTAACTATGAAGATCTTTCTTACACCCTATATATCTAATACACAAATTTTGTATTAATTGAAATACTATACAATTAACTTACTATATCAACTTATAAATATTTTTATAGTCCTAGTTACTCCTTGGGCCAGGATAATCATTAATCAATGGAATTTCCAAACCTTATACATAGGTTTGAATTACTTTCTTTACATTCCTAACTAATTAAGCTCATGGCATGCTGCCTTAAGGCATTAATGTAATCTTTGATTTTATTTATAGTTATTTATGTTGCTTTCATATCTGCATTAATTAACCATCACAAGTTTCTTATACTGATCTTAAGAATAAATTGTTGGTCTAATACAACTTTTGATATTTCTGTATACATGACTTGCATACCTCATTTATAGGTATACATTGAGACTTGCTTATAGACAATGTTATCCTATCATTGATTGCTTTTGTATCCACTCTAATGTGTAAATAAAGTTTGATTTTTGAAAGTAAAAGTCTTTGATTTTTGTAATCAAAATAATTATCAACTACTCTGTAAGAAAGTTTGGTCAAAAACAATATTGATTAATTTGATAAACCAGGCTTTAGATACTGCATATTTTTGTCATAGCATGACTAAAGTGAATATTAGGAAATATATTAGCATTTTTTAATGTGTATATATGTAAATTAAACTATACACTGATTATAATAGATTTACATATTTGCATATGTAAATTGACCTAATGTTGGCTATGTTAATTTACACATTCAAATATGTTAATCTATAAATATCGGAGATGAATTTAAAGTACATTTATACCCATGAGGATATGGTAATATATTTGTTAATATTCACTTTAGTCATGCTTTGACAAAAATACACCATATGGTAAGCCTAATTTAGAAAAGTAATAAATATTGTTTTAGATGAAAATTTGTTACTTTAATGGTTGATATATTTTTGATTGTAACCATTAGAAGAGCTTTATCAACAAAACAAATCGTTAATATTAACAATATAAACTTTAATGTGCTTCCTCCATGAACTCAATCTATCAAATGAAATTATATTATTTTATCTATTATGGTTTTTTTTTACTTGTTTCAATTAATAATATCTCACTCAAGAGAGTAAGATGTTTAAATTTTCAAGTTACTTTCTTATAACATTTATGTAAGTAAGTAAAACAAATAAACTTTATATAAATTTTATTAAACTAACACTTCTTAATAAATATTTGCTTGATTTGATTAATATATTTCATTTCATAGTTGTATTTCAACTATTTTTGTTAACTGAGTATTATCTGCAATTCTAAAAGTACTTAGGCAATCAACCTGTGATTTTAATTAGTGCAGGTTAATAAATAGACTTTTGAAACGTTTTACATATGTTATTAATATTTTCCCAGGAATGAAATCATATAATTATACACTTATTTCTGATTTATATATTTTTTAAAATATTTAAAAAAGTAACATGTTTGAAGCTTCTTTTTTTACCAAGTTAGATTTTTTTTTAAATTACTAAATATTTTGTTGCATTTATTATAATAATCTGTCAAATATAAGTTCCAATAATTTTTATTAACAATATCTCAGAAATATTTTATTTATTACTGCAACATAAGATAAATTGTACAATAATAAATTTTACCTGATTTATTGGAACTGAGAAGAAACTATTTTTTTAAAATATATATATATATTTATAAATGAATAAAAAGAAAATTGTTGTATAAATCATATCGGAATATTAATTTAAATAATGATAATATAAGTACAGTAATGTAATTACTAAGATAATTTGTCGTCTGATTTTTTTCTTAACATTATTGCATCTTTAAAAAAAAGTGTTTTATCTTTATATGTAGCTGACTTTATCTACATATATTGTATACATCTCTATTATACAAATGGGTTGATGTGTTGGTTTAAAATCTTAAGATTATTGAGTTATAGGTTTTTAGCTTGATAATGATGATGATGATGATGATGATGATAATAATAATAATAATAATAATAATAATAATAATAATAATAATAATAATAATAATAATAATAATAATAATAATAATAATGGTTGTCAAGTGAATAACTGTATTGATTACAGCTTTAAATCCCAATGTTTTACTGATAAAGACAAAAGAAAAAATCCTAACTGACCATGAAATTGCATTATTATCCATAAACAGTGATTAGTAAAGTCACAATAAATGGTCTTTTAGAACAAAAAGGAAAAATAAACATATCCTTCTTTAGTTTTAGAAAGGTATATATATATATATATATATATATATATATATATAATAAATCGATAAATAGCTAAATAATATATAAATATGTAAACGATTGTTTATTGGTCAATATGTAGAATTATATATATATATATATTGTAACGATAAGAAAAATAGAGCTGCTTCAACCTAACCTAGAGATGCAGATAGAGGGTTCAAACCTCACCTACTCCTCTAGATTGCTACTAAATGACTTACTCCGCAAACCTCACTAGAATTTAATCTTAATGTATGCCTGGTGGTCAGGGAGAGAAGAGACCATGAAAAGGAATTTTTTACATATATAATGATCAGATGTGCATATGTATGTCACAAAAGAAAATAATACTATGTGGTTTTATTTATAGTGAATAAAAGATAACAGAAACTTTTATTATTTACCTTAAAAGAATTCATACAATGCTTTATTAATAGTGTCACAGGCTATTTTCACTGCAACCGGATAGACATATATGAAAGATCCATTGATCATAATGATAAGAACAGACAAAATTTTACATTATAATTTCTTCTTTAAAATATTCCAGCCAATGGAAGTGTTACATAAAAGAAATCAAGAGAGAAAGATAATTCATTAACTCTATGGATGGGGAACATGGAATTAAATAAGTGGCCAAACTCAACTAAACACTTTGGACCAGTTGAATCATAGTCCTTCTGATGATTAAAGAAAATGAGAAAGTAACCCCCAGCAGGAATTTCCAGCTATAATTGAAATATTTCGATGAGATTTTGAGAAATATTTCCTAATAAATATAAATATACACGACCATGCACAAAGGCGATAGCATATAGTGGGCTGTGAGGCTCGAGACATAACAGTTACCAAGAGGTTAACACAAGACCAGGTAGCTCTCCGTCTCTAAGCTAGGTTAGAGAGAAAAATGGAACCCATTCTCTAAATGCGTGACCCAGATTCAGGATCGGAGTTTTATTGCTTATGTCCAGTTACATACATTGAAGGGACTGAGGTCGTGTGAGATCCAGAACATTTTATTTATTTTAAGTAGATCCAAATGTAGGTATGTTAACCTAAGCGAACTTGGCAAAAAAGAAGCACTGTAATTTATGCTGAGAGGCGCATTAGATCACGCGAGGCACGGTACTATATAAACATAATCAACGACCTTTAAATTTAAAAAGAAACCCTCTGCAAAATATATATATTAAGGATAGCTCAACTACCACTAAAAAATCCGCAGAAGAATAGTAACTTCACCTTTATAAAATTTGAATTACTAAAAAAAACACATGGGTGGATATTTTTATTCATTTAGTTCAAGTTTATCCGACCCATCACAGAGCCAATGTGATTTAATAATTTTTAATACATGTACATATTGTCAAAATGTACTCTCTCTTATTACTAAAATATAAATGCGAACGTTTTATTTTACGTTCTTTAAAATAATACTTTAAATTTGTAACCCTTCATTGATGAAAATATAAAGGCATTTGATAAAGATCTTTCTTTATATATATACAAAAAAAATCAAATTAAAATTTTGAAAGTTTTCTAATAGAATATTTAGTAATTAGATCTTGATTTTAAAAAATAGGGTTTTGCACTTTCTACGATTTGCTTCCTTTTCTTTCCAAAATATTTATATAAAATAAATAACTTAAACTACTGGAGTATAATGATGGAAAGTTAAACAAAGTATTTTTCAATTAAATTAATAAGAACTATGGCTGCCATTATATATAATAACCCCTCCCATTACGATATAAAAAAAAAAAAGAAAGCAATTAATGAAATATAATTTGACAAGATATGAACACATAGAAAAAAAACATATATATAGAAAAACATAATTCTAGCAGAGTGAATTGGTAAATTACAAAGAGATTTTTTGTTAATTTATCATAACATTACCAGTAACTAGATGGGGTGGGTCAAGATAAGTTCATTAGATGTTTCCCGCAGGTCTTCCCTGTTCTTCAAATTTGTTTTTCCATGTTTTGAGGGCAGATATTCATGGATTCAGGGCAAGCACTTTAGTTTCTCTGGCTGGCTTACATGATTAGAACTCTGGCCTCAGGAATGGCTCAGGAGAGCGAAGGCAAAGAGGTTACCCCCACATTTTTGCAGAGCAACACAAGTCTGGATTTTTATTTATATGCCAAAAGAATAGAGTGCAGCTTGAAGTAAGTACAGCAAGCAAAAGTTCGCTATATTTGTCTAATTTCTCAGCAAAATTTCTTCCAACAAAATTCTTAAGATTTCTCTCTGACCTTCAGCACAGGTTACCCACAAGCATAAGACCAAGAACAAAAGAAAAGTTCTTTATTTATAGCCTTTTTCCATTATGTTTTTAATCTGCTAATTAGTAGCGATTCATGCCCGCTGTTTCAAATTTTTCCTGTTATCTATTTTTATCTAATTCAGGAAAATGTTTTACTAATTAAATTCCTTTTGTTAATGGATTCTATTTAATTAAGAAAATTTATCTTATCGAATTCTTTCAACACATATTTTAAAAATAGTTGCAAATATAATTTTAACTTTCTATATTTTATTTTATTAAATCTTTTCACTTTAATACAATTCCTTCTTTAATTTAGGCAACTACTTGAGAAAGCGATAAATTTAGTTTCAAAAAGAAACATACATTCACTGTGGTTAGACTTAGCGTCTTAATTAGTCCACAGTGAATGGTGAAGCCAGCATATATATATATATATATATATATATATATATATATATATATATATATATATATATATATATGCACAGCTTCATATTCCTAGAACCCATTAAAAAAAAAAAATAAAAAAAAAAGACTAAAGCTACGGTTTTGCAGAGAGAATCAGAGTGATCCAGAAAGAGTGCTCCTATTATACAGAATATTAGTGTATTTACATGAAATATTACTGATATGTGCAGTTTATAAAAACAAACTGAAAGTTTATAATCATACTGATAAATAGATTATATTAATAAAAAAAACTGAAAGTTTATCATAATACTGATATACAACTTTTATTTTATATATATATATATATATATATATATATATATATATATATATATATATATATATATATATATATATATATATATATATATATATATTAAAAGAGAAGTATATAATAATATTAATTAATATATTATAACAAAGCCAATTTTTACAAAACATACACACACAAAAAAACTGAAAGCCTATACTATGATTTCATTGTTCATATGATGTGTCCTGGTTGTACCTTGGGGATCTTGTAAAAAATACTTTTGAATGGAGCACTCTATTTAAACTATTTTTTTTTCAATGGACCTTCCTCTCTGAGCCTTGTTATTAGCTCTCTGAGCTGTGTCCACTTTATTACCATGTCTTCTATCAATTCTTTTGATAGAAGTCAAGTTGAAATTCCTTATTAATGGTGCTCTGTTATTTAGCTGTTTCCCTCTTATGTGTTCTGATGATGAAACTGGCTCATGGTTAGATGCCTTGGTCAGTGATTTTGGTATGGGTAAATGTGGTTTCAAACCTAGAACTGTGCTGCCACTTGATAAAGTAGTTTGTTTTGCCTGACCTGCCATGGTGCATTTTGGAAATATCTTGTGATCATTAAATTGATGAGTAAAATGCTTGTAGGCATGGTGGGGTGTGCTCTGTCCTTCTATCTCTAATTCCATCTGGCCTTTTGTTTTTCATTTTCTGTTCATTCAAGATTAGTTTGTTCCTGTATACAGCTTATATTGGTTATCTCTTGGGTTTTACATTTGTAAAAATCTAACTTGTTGTTGTAAAATGTAAACTTATTTTCCCTATTGTTTATTCCTGAGTCATGTCTTTCTAACAAGTCTGACCCTAACAGTACATCATACATCAAGCCTGGAATTATCTGAAATATGTGTTTTACATTTGTTGCTCCTATCTTAATATCCAGTCCCAAACGCTGTGTTCCTATGTTGGCTTTTTCTCTGTTGGCCAATATAGCATAAGATTTTCTTGGTGAGATCGGTAGTACATGAGTTCCTACTGTTGCAACCCACCATTCTTTTGACACCATTGACACTTGACTGCCAATGTCTATTAAAGCTGTAATTGGGACATCTTCTAACATGCTTTAATTGTGGGGCACTCCGAGAGGTGGTCTGTGATCATCTTCCAGTTTGCATATAAATGCTGATGCCACTCTTTCATTTCCCTCAATAATTTCTTCTGTTTTATCTTGGAGTTTTATCTGGGGTATATAAATTATAGAACCCATATTTTTTCTGGAATTGCTGTGTGTTTTGATTATCATCATAGCAGTTCCTGACAGCCACCATCTGTATTTTGGGTGTGGCAATTCTTTTCCCTTTGTCTGCATGCTCTTTGTTTAGATTGCCAAAATCTATAGCAGTTAGTAAGTCTACCATCTCATCAATTTCACAGTTGCAGCAGTCCAGCATCAATTGTTGTATGTAGAGAGACATATTGCACCTTATTGTCCGAATAATCTTCCCCTCTGATAAATGGAAAGCAGTCAATGACTTTAACAAAGACACTTGCCACAAGAAAAACTGGGTGTGAGTTTCTCCTTTTGAAGTGCAGTACTTTTCTTGAGATATATGGTGCATTATTCCATCTTGCCTCTCTTCACTCCAAAAACTTTTCAAAGTAAGCCAATGTGATAATCTGCAAATGTTACTGGTTTGTTATTTATACAATCCCACCAATTTTGGGCAGATCCATGTAAATGATTAACTGCAACTGATAACTTTTCAGCTTCTCTGAGTTCCTGGAACATGAAAAGCTCTTGTAAACTTTGCAAATGTGTCATGGAGTTTTCTCCTATGTCACCCCGAAAAGTTTTGATATGGATAAATTTTGCCACCCATTGGGTTATCTGTTCTTTCCATGACCTTTATGCTTTCTTTATTTTTACATTGGAGATTTCTCATTTCTTGGCTGATTCTCTTGTGTCATTTTTGGTTCATTGTTTCTCTCTTCTTTCATCATGTTGATTTCTGCTCTATATTGTCTACATTCTTTTTTGCATTCTTCTACTTTTTGTAACATAATTTCAATCAATTTCTGTACACATTGTGGTTCCAGTGAATCTATGTCTTCTTCTGGACTATACATATTTTCTAGAGAAATATGAATAGCTAAAAAAAATTTATAAGAAAAAAAATTATTTGGTTTGCTGTTGTTTTTAGTCTTTGTACTAATACTATTCTTAAAATTTGTCTTATTTTTCTACTTTTACTTTTCAAAAATTTGCTTAACTCTCCCAACTATCCCTGCAACTGTCATCCATTTTTAACCTGCCAGCTTTTTATCTATCTATTATTCTATCTATAGTTCCTGCTCTATCCGTGTTTATTTACTTATTTACTAGCCTGTTCTGTGTGTTATATATGTGACTATAACTATCTGTATTTGATATACACTTCAATAACATATGATTACTACTGCCAAGGGGGGGTAATAAATTCTACTTGAGCCCATTTTTCTCTGCTCCTTGTTTGATCACTCTGTCTCCCTTCCTAGCAAAAGAAAAAAAAAATACATTAATATCTGATTTAGTTTTAATTTTCAACCGAACTGATTGATTTCACATCTTGTAAACTGTACAACTGATAGCAAACACAGAAAGTGCAAAATAAAAATATATAAACTTCTGTCATTCACTACATTTATTTTAAAAAAAAAACACACAAAAAAAAATTTCTTCTGATAATGAAATTCCTATTATCATATCTCAGGGTTTATCTCATTACAGTAAGGCCACACTTGGGATGCCAGATTATACAACAAAAACAAAACTGTAATGAAAAGAAAAGTAGAGCTGCTTCAACCTAACATAGAGATGCAGATAGAAAGAATTCAAACCTCACCTACTCCTCTAGATTGCTACTAAGTGACTTACTCCCCAAACCTCACTAGAATTTAATTTTAATGTATGCCCAGTGGTCAGGGAGAGAAGAGAACACGAAAAGGAATTTTTTACATATATAATGATCAGATGTGCATACATATGTCACAAAAGAAAACAATACTAAGCGGTTTTATTTATAGTGAATGAAAGATAACAGAAACTTTTATTATTTACATTAAAAGAATTCATACAATGATTTATTAATAGTGTCGCAGGCTATTTTCACTGCAACCGCATAGACATATATGAAAGATCCACTGATCGTAAAGATAAGAACAGACAAAATTTTACATTATAATTTCTTCTTTAAAATATTCCAGCCAATGGAAGTGTTACATAAAAGAAATCAAGAGAGAGATGATTCATTAACTCTATGGATGGGGAACATGGAATTAAATAAGTGGTCAAACTCAACTAAACACTTTGGATCAGTTTGAATCATAGCCCTGCTGATGATTAAAGAAAATTAGAAAGTAACCCCCAGCAGGAATTTCCAGCTATAATTGAAACATTTCGATGAGATTTTGAAAAAGTTTCCTAATAAATATAAATATACAAGACCATGCACAAAGGCAATAGCATATATTGGGCTGTGAGGCTCGAGACATAACACTTACCAAGAGGTTAACACAAGACCGGATAGCTCTCTGTCTCTAAGCTAGGTTAGAAAGAAAAATGGAACCCGTTCGCTAAAAGCATGACCCAGTTTCAGGATCGGAGTTTTATTGCTTATGTCCAGTTACATACATTGAAGGGACTGAGGTCATGTGAGATCTAGAACATTTTATTTATTTTAAGTAGATCCAAATGTAGGTATGTTAACCTAAATGAACTTGGCAAAAAAGAAGCACTGTAATTTATGCTGAGAGGCCCATTAGATCACCCGAGGCATGATACTATATAAATATGGTCAACGACCTTTAAATTTAAAAAGAAACCTTCTGCAAAATGTATATATTAAGGAAAGCTCAACTACCACTGAAAAATCCGCAGAAGAATAGTAACTTCACCTTTATAAAATTTGAGTTACTAAAAAAAAAACACATGGGTGGATATTTTTATTTGTTTAGTTCAAGTTTAACAGACCCATCACAGAGCCAATGCGATTTAATAATTTTTAATACATGTACATATTGTCAAAATGTACTCTCTCTTATTACTAAAATATAAATGCGAACGTTTTATTTTACGTTCTTTAAAATGTAACTTTAAATTTGTAACCCTTCATTGACAAAAATATAAAGGCATTTGATAAGGATCTTTGTTTATATATCTACAAAAAAAATCAAATTAAAATCTTGAAAGTTTTCTAATAGAATATTTAGCAATTAAATCTTGATTTTAAAAAAATAGGGTTTTGCACTTTCTATGATTTTCTTCTTTATCTTTCCAAAATATCTATATAAAATAAATAACTTAAACTACTGGAGTATAATGACGGAAAGTTAAACAAAGTATCTTTCAATTAATTTAATAAGAACTATGGCCACCATTATATATAATAACCCCTCCCATTATGATATATAAAAAAAAAAACAATTAATGAAATATAATTTGACAAGATACAAACACATAGATTAAATATATATATATATATATAGAAAAACATAATTCTAGGTAGAGTGAATTGGTAAATTACAAAGAGATTTTTCTCTTAATTTATGGTAACGTTACCGGTAACTAGATGGGGTGGGTGAAGATAAATTCATTAGATGTTTCCCGCAGGTCTTCCCGGTACTTCAAATTTGTTTTTCCATGTTTTGAGAGCAGATATTCACGGATACAGGGCAAACACTTTAGTTCTCTTGATGGCTTACATGATTAGAACTCCGGCCTCAGGAATGGCTCAGGAGAGTGAAGACAAAGAGGTTACCCCCGCATTTTTGCAGAGCAACATATTTCTGGATTTTTATTTATATGCTGAAAGAATAGAGTGCAGCTTGAAGTAAGTACAGCAAGCAAAAGTTCGCTATATTGTCTAATTTTTCAGCAAAATTTCTTCCAACAAAATTCTTAAGATTTCTTTCTGACATTCAGCACAAGTTACCCGCAAGCATAAGACCAAGAACAAATGAAAAGTTCTTTATTTATACCTTTTTTCCATTATGTTTTTAATCTGCTAATTAGTAGCGAATCATGTCCGTTGTTTCAAATTTTTCCTGTTTTTTTATTTTTATCTAATTCAGAAAAATGTTTTACTAATTAAATTCCTTTTCTTAATGGATTCTATTTAATTAAGAAAATTTATCTTATCGAATTCTTCCAACATATATTTTAAATATAGTTGCAAATATAATTTTAACTTTCCATATGTTATTTTATTAAATCTTTTCTCTTCAACACAATTCCTTCTTTAATTTAGGCAACTGTTTGAGAAAACGATAAATTTAGTTTGAAAAAGAAACATGCATTCACTGTGGTTGGACTTAGGGTCTTAATTAGTCGACAGTGAATGGTGAAGCCAGCATATATATATATATATATATGCACAGCTTCAATATATAAATATATATATCGTTTTATTTATAAACAAACTTTTAGATTTGAACATTGTTTGTTTTTTGTTTTTTTGCGAATGATGCCAAATATATATGCAATAATTCAGACTACTAAGTAAAAGTTTTTATGATTTATAAAAGTATGTTTGATTTTATATTAATAGCGTTTTTAGAACATATTACCATGACTAAAATGTTGTTGCTTTTTTACTAATAGCATCCGTTTCCGTAAAACCAAATAAAATCAAAATCTTACAACATAAAAATGCGATTTTATATTTCTTAAGTTGTGAAATATAATTACTATTCATTTATACAACAATTGTGGGGAAAAGCGTTTTAGGAGGGAGGAGTATTTTTTGAGAATGTATTATTCTAAAAGAATAATACTTTCTTTAAAAAAATGAATTAAAAAAAAATACAAAAACTATTTGTACAATTAATGATTGCTAATCACGGGTACTTGTGAATTGTATAATGATAGAAATATTGTCAGATTCAAAAATAAACCGATTTTAATATTATAAACTAAATTTTCTATATTAATTTTAATGCTTCATATATATTCAATCGTAAAATGAATTTTGATAAACATCCTTTTCTAATTTCTATTTCACATTGTTTGTAAGTTTTTAAACATATATTTAAACATTATATTAGTAGCTTAATACTATTAAAAACATGTTTGAAGCGTCATTTATTTATATGTATATAAGTAGAGGGAATTTAAACTAAGACTTGCAAGCTTCCTTTAGTTATTCACTGGATCTTATACAACCGATACACATGACCACAACACCAAATCTCCTCTAATCACATCTATCTTAAAAGTATATATACTAAATTTGATTTTAAATATTTTTATATATGCATAAGTTTAAATGGTATTAAGTAGTACATTTATTTTGTGTAGTTATCATTAATTGTATTTTGAGGCATAAAATCACTTGTTCTTAAATTTATGTTAATCACAATGAGATAGAATTAGAGAATATGTATTTATCTACATAAGATGACAGAAACTGGTTGTGTAAGCTGATTTTCTCATTATGATATATAATCTGTTTAGTTTTAAAATTTTACACGAAAATTCCCATCATTTTATTATTTGACCACCTCTTCTTTGTTCATCACAAGTTTATAAAACAAAAAAAATACTTAAGTAATGTGTATGTTATCTCATGTTATGACAAAATAGAATAGTTTCAACATGGTCATTTTTACCTCAAATGAAAGCTCATAAATAATCTGACTAATTATCCAACTTTTTTCTGTGGAAATCCATAAAATTTCCATGTATTTGAAAGCACCACAATTCAGGTCTTTCATTACTTTTGTAATATTTATTTGCACTCTCAAGAGTTGGCATTCTTTAGAAAATATAATTTGAACACTTATTACATTATTAAAATATCACACAAACACTATTTTTAATGTTTATTTATGTCATTAAAATATATTTTTACATATAATGGTGTACCCTAAGGTAAGGTCTAGTAATTAATAAATGCTAAAGGGTTGTGCCTTATCATCCTACCCAGTGCCTTTTCATCCAATATCCTTAAAGTGGTTTTCTAGCTTATGATATTCATCAGTAAGTTGTCTTTTATTTGAAAAAAAAAATGCATCTGAATTTTCTAATATCCACCTTTTATCATGTTCATTAACAATAAAACTGTTAATCCTAACTAACACACTATTTTCAACATGAGATAACTGACATATGCAATCATAAAGATCTAAATCCAGTTTCTTCAGTAACCATAGATTTTGCTGTTTTTTTAATAAGCATAGTCACTCCTACCTATTGGCTAGAATTTGTATTAAACAACTAAAAAGTCACATGATCACTTCCTTAATGCAACAAAAGCTTTAAATCAATATTATAATTTTGTCTACAAAATAATACCACTTATTGTAAGCACTAGTAATCAAAAAATATGCAATATTGGGTATAAACAACTTTTGATACAGGTATAATAACTTATGTATATAAATAAATAGTTCTCAATATATGTTTAAGTGATAAAATAACTAAAAAAAACATTTTATAAAAATGCTGGTATAATGATATCAGTACTTAACATCATACCCTACACCATCAGAAAACATAAATATATGGCAATAAATAAACTAATGATTATCTTAAAATATATAATAATAATGAAGTGTGTTACATTTATATCATCCAAAGAGTTATATAGAAAGCTATCTGTATGTTTGCACATAAATCTCCCCTTTATATATGAAATGTCATTATGGTTGATCTAGCTAAACATTTATATTTACTGTTATGTGAAAGGAAACTCTTTGATTCATCTTGCAGGACTTAAAGGAATCAAGAAGGACAATTTCATAATGTCCACTCAATACAATTGCACCTGTTATTACCATGTAATTATTCATATAGTATGCATACATGGATGGGTTGCTCACCAACATCCATTAGCAAGTAGGGGGAGGTTATAGGCTTTTAATCTCTGAGTGTAAGTTAAAAAAATAAAATTGTTATTTTTCTTATTTGCCTTATCAGGCAAAGAGAATATGTGCATGATTTTGTTGATAGATATAGACAATCATAACAGACAAAAATAAATCATGGCCCTTTTTCCCAGGATTTTGTAAAGTCCTTAGACTAGTCAACAGTTGGTGGCTGTGAGTAGAGAGTGCTACAAATTCACTGATTGCAGACCCAGTCTTCAATTTGATGGCAATGTTTTATTTAGTTGCTTACAACTACAGATCAATTTCAAGTGAAGAAAGATTAAAATAATTGAAACCAGGACTATCACATATTAAATCGGGCATTATTCAACTTTATAAAGATAGAAGTAAAGGTGAAAAGACAATTGATTCAATAAGTGGACAAGGCACAAAATTGGAAGTACAAGTGAAGTAGGATTCATTATAAATGAAAAGTGGAAGAACAGCACTGTGGAAATTGAAAGTGTATTGGAAAAAGTGACAAAAATAGATAACTATTTTTAATAGTAAATACCAAATGCAGATAATTCAGGTTTATGCCCAAACAAGTACTTATAGTTATGAAATAGTAGAAAATTTTTATATGGATGTACAAAATAATTTTGATCAAACCAAACAACATTTTAAAATTGTTATGGAGATTTGAATTGTAGAATTGGTAAAAAAAGTATGATGGAAGTTCTATAAGTAAATTTAAGTATGGTAATAGAAATTAGAGAGGACATAGACTTGTGGAGTTTTCAGAAAAAGAAAAACTTTATATTATTAATTCTTTTTATTGGAAAAATGTTAAAAAAAAAATGGACATGGAAGCGTCCAAAATAACAGTAAAATGGAATTGGATTTTATTTTGACTAACAGAAAATACATATGTTAAGATTGTAATACCTTTAATAAATTCAACATGAGAAATGATCATCTATTAGTAAGATATACAATTCATGTTAATGGAAAAATAGAGAAACAAAAATTATTAAGAAAAATAATATTTACAATTGACATTCCTAATCTTCAAAAAACATTCTAATTAATTTAAATTAAAATTTTCAAATTCTTTTCAAGTGTTAGTAGATTTTGAACATGATTTATATTTGAATGAAATTAATAGAAAAATAGCAGGTTAATCTTTAAAAACTGCAAGAAAGATGTGGATAAAAAACAATAATTGACCAAATAAAAGTTCTACTGTGACTACATAATTTATAAAGAAAAATATGAAGATAAAGATATATAATAATGATGCATAAAAAGAATACTCTATTTCAAATTTTGTAAAATAATGTGGAAAAGGATTGATAATGATATAAGGAAGTATAAATGTGAAATAGCAATAAAAGCTGTAGAAGATAATAAAAATTATCAAAACTGTAAAACAACATTTTGGTATTCATTAGAAACTTGTATCTGCAATAAGAAAAAAAGATGGAACAATTACTAAAAAAAGTGAGATGACATAATGAAATGAGTAGAAGAGTTCTATCAAGAATTATATAGTAATAATGAACAAGTATTTCCTACATCTATTAAATCATTCTGAATTGTCCCTGATTTTATATAAATAAGTGAGTTATTCGATTAAATTTATGAAGAAGAGGAAATCTTTAGGTAATGATGGCATTATAATCAATATATTAAAATGAGGAGAAAAAACAGACATTTTTGGCCAATTAACATACTAAATATCTAAATAATAAAGTTGTAACAGATGATTTAAAGAATAAAGTATTAATATTAATATTTTTAAAAAGGAGATAGAAAAAATAGTACAAATTATAGATCTATCAGTCTTTTATCAGTTTTATACAAAAAAAATTCCAATATAAATTCAACTATTTTACAGAGAAAACTGGATTTCAACCATCCCAAAGAGCAAGCTGATGGTAAAAGTAGCTTTACTACAGTAGATCATACCCAGTATTAAGAGAAGTTGTAGAAAGGACCAATACAAATGAGTTCCCACTCTGCTTTGGATTTTCAGATTATGGAAATGCATTTGTTTCTGTAAGGATTTCTCCAGTGATTAAAACATTGAATCATCAAGATATAGACCCACTATATTCTGAAGAATATTTATAAAAATGCAAAAGCATCTCAATTAGATTACATACTGATACAAGGATGATTAACATTGAGAATGGTAAAACTTAGGATAACACCATATCTTCAAAACTTTTAAAAACAGTGCTGCAAAAAGTATTTTGTGGATTAAATGGAAAGCTAAATGAATAACTATAAATGGAGATTATTTAAGTCATTTAGATTTTGCAGATGATATAGTTATTTTTGCAAATACTGCTTCAGAGATTCGGAAAATGTTGCAAAAGTGATCAGATGGAAGTAAAAACATGAAAGTAATATTTAAAGGATTTTCTAAAAAAATAAAAAATTAAGATTGGATATGATGAGTTAGAAGATGTTAACAACTACATATATCTTCCTCTGACTATAAACACAGATGGAAACATAATGGATAAAATTAACGTAGAATTAAATTTGTTTGTACTACTTTGATAGAAATAACAATATTATAAGGAAATATGTCTGTATGTTTGAAAAGGAAGGTTTTTATTAAATGTGCTTTACCACTTTTTACCGATGGATCTGAGATTTGGACACTTAATAGAAGAGCAATAAAAACTTCAGAGCACTCAAAGAAGTAGGAGAGGTACATGTTAGGAGTAACAAGAAAAAATTAAAAATACAATACATAGGTATAAACACACACACATGTTATAAACATCATTGAAAGAATGAAAATACTAAAATGGTGTTGGAATGGATATATTTCTAGAAGAGTTGATGATAGATGGACAATTGAAATCTTAAACAGGATACCAAGAGACTGTAAAATATCCAAGAAGAAAACAAATGTGAGTTGGACCAATGACATAAAAAAGTGTGCAGGAGTGATTTGGTAAAGAGAGTTTAAGGACCAAAAATCATCCCACAGTAGATTGATAGTATACTGAGCTAGCTCTAGGATCTCAATGATTCTAGAGACTTATAACAAGAGAAAACGTGCCCATTCAAATCATTATGTTATTAAATAATTTCACTTGGTTAATCTGGAAATTCCTTAAAGCATAACTTTATGACAAAGTCAAATACACATACTGGTAAAATAGATAGTTAAAAAATAAAGATATTACTAAAAATAACTTCGGATATTTTTCCTTCCTTTAAAAAAATAATTAACTAATATAAAAAAATAGAAAATGATAACGTGGCAATCGCAAATTTACTAGATATTAATCAGCTGTAGCCATAATATATACACATAATTTCTTATAGTACATATAAATATTATCTCATTCTGATTCTTCTTAATTAATTAACATTTAATCTAAATAAAATATTCTCTTATAGTAATCAAACACTAAAAATGACTTCAAACTAAAGAAACAATTTTAATTTGAAACCTTCTCTCCTTTTCTTTTTTAAAACTTGTTTTACAAAACTATTAAAAAAACATTTTTCTTCAATTATTACTTTCTCTAAACTGTAACATTAATAAATTTAATAGGTATACACTCTACAATACATTGTTTTCTGTAGATATTTTCCTTTTTTAATCATCTTTTGTGATTTCCAAGTAGATCTTACAGATAGAACTTAGGCCAGTTTCTTCGCTTTAGGATTTTTTTGTCATAGCTGTTTTTATTTTTCATGGACTTTTTTTTCTTCTTTATGGGTTCAGGTTTCCAATTCAACAATTAGATTTTCTGCTTCTTAAACAAATTATTTCATTTTAAGTTAACTTTTTTTCTTTTTCTAACTCCATATTTCCTGATTAACACTTATTTTAGTTTTAGGATAACATAAGTTGGGGCAGATATGATTTTCAATGAATTAATACATAATGCTTATTGAAAAATTCTTCCCGAGATAAATTCCATCTTCTACTCATTTTAGTGGGATTGGTTAAATAGTTGGTTCAGCATGATTAGCTTTTGGAAACACCATAAGACAGTTATTGAAATTTCCAGACTGCTATATAAACTTGCAAAAACCTTTACATTTCCTTTTATTAAAAAAATAAGATCAGTTTAACATCAGATTAAACTGTTACAGTCATGTTCATCTCTCGACAAACACATATTTAATCTGCTCTTAAACGGATCGTTTTAAAGCTTAAAAAAATACTGTAAGATGCTGTCTTTTTAGAATAACTTTACAAATAACAACTCAATAATATATAAATTTGAAGTTGTAAAAATAGTAAAAAGCAGACTTTCCTAGGTGCTGATTGTTTGTTGGCTCATATTGAACAAAAGGAATCACTTATCAACATTTTTATCACCCCAACTTCTTTGTTTTTATTTTGAAAATTAAAATAAATGTTTTAAAATATTTTTTTAATATTTTTTATATATTATAAATTGGTTTGATAAAATATTCTGAAAATAAAATTATTTTAGAAAAATAGTTAAGACTTTAGTACTTTTTTTTACTTTTACATGAACATAAATTGAGAAAGAAATTCACTGAGGAATGCAACATTTTCTAATAGGTTACAAACATTCTTTTTAGGATCTCTGCTATAAGATATTTTTATAATTATAAATAAACATTATTTCTGAAAAAAAAACTTTCATTCACATTTATATTCTGACAATTTATTAATTTGTTTTTAACAAACATAACTAAAATGAATATAATATTAAAAGATGAATATATTTTTGTACCTAATTTTGTAATTGACCAATGAAAAGTTTAGAATTTCAACTCATTCTACCAACTGGATTTTCTACACTAAAGGTTAACAAAATGAGTTTCTCACTTTTGAATTCACCACCATTCAGCTCTTCTGAGTTCTATTTCCCACATATTCACTAGTTTTTTAATAAATAAACCAGATCTCATTTTATCATCCAATTACTGGGCTTTTTCTTAATAAATTACTTTTTTTTTATTTGCAAAAAATATTAACTTATTTTATTTAAAAAAAATTCAATTTATTCACCAATTAAAAAATAGCTTAATTTCTTCAGAAAAAAAAAGAATTTTAGTTTCTTGTTTTTTTTTTTTAAATTAAAAAAAAACATTCTATTTATATCTTAATTGAAAAATTATTTTGATTTCTTCAATGATAAAGATCTTAATCTCTTTTTGATATTTTATTTTTTGAAAATTAAAATATTCTATTTATTTTCCAGATACTACCCATTTTTTATTTAAAAAATAAAATATATGTAAGAAAAGAATTAGACTGGGAAAAACATGTTTTTTTTAAATAGACATACCTGATAAAACTTAAACATTAATATTAAAAACAACCAGCTGTTAATTATGTTTAGAAACTGTCCTGTTTAGATATCTTTCCTGTTTTTTTTACAGTTACTAAACATTATTGCACCATAGCTTGATCAATTTTGTTCACACATTTTCCATTTTATGCTTGTTTTATAGTAAATTCGAAATTTAAAATTTTACTTTAAAAAAATCTGCATTTGGGGATAATTTTCGAAAATAAAAATCAATTTCCATTGTTGTGTATTGGTATATAGCCCAGCCTATTTTCTCTGATGGCTGTCAACTTCAGCCATTGTTCTTGAGGTGTATGAAATTGCCAAAGTTAGAAATAAAAATCAAAATGTTTTTTTTTTTTACTTTCTTAATAGATTTTGAATGTAAATAAATATATTTATTATATTTTTTTACATATTAAAATATAAAGTTTGCTTGAAAAAATTTAAAATTTACAAAAAAATAATCGTGGGAAAGTGAACAACACTTGACCCCTCTTCAATGTAAATCAATAACATTGACCACTGCTGACCATTATTCACATATCCATGACATTCATTGGTAGGAAAATAATGCAATTATATTTCATAAATATTTTGGGTTTTTATGATTATTTTTTACAATATATTGACTAATAAAGTGCCTAGATTTAGATTTTTATTTAAAATATTAATTTTAGACAAGGAATATACAACAGAATTGAATAATCAGAGATCGTAATTTCTAAGAAAAGGAAAAAAAAAATCATAGGCATTCACATCGTGATTAGTTGAAATATAATTCTTTTATTTCACTGCTGTCTATTTTTCAAATGTGTTTCTTATATTTTTCTTCACTTATTAACATTATTTTTAATTTTTCATTACATTTAACCAATTTGAATCTAAAATTATTCAATTTTAAAATGCTAAATTGAAACAATTCTGTTTATTTTAGATTAATATTTTATGCATAGAAACATACTAAAAATGCAAATGACGAATAAAATTTCTCAGATTTTTACACAATGGATTACTAAGACAGACATTATACAAGTTGATAAAATTGGCTAAAGTGTTAAGCAAATTAATCAATTTGAATTTTAAAAAAAAAGTGGAATAAGGTGTTCACATCAGAAAAATGTAAAACTTATATAATATCAATTTTTCTTGTTGCATTCATGGCGAATTCTCACTTAATTAAATAATATTTGACCCCATTAATATTAATGAGTTACAGGAGAAAAATCCACCATCTAGTTATTTAATCTCAACATCTGAAACATTTGACATGCTATTTTTGAGTAATTCTGATTAAAGTGAAACAATGGTTATTTCAAATTGCAAAGTTTAGATTGTTAAAATAAATTATGGTACATATGAACTGTTTAATACTTGCCATCAGAAGGAAACAAACCATAATAATCTTGCTTTATAAGTTTTAATTAACTTTTTTGTAAAGTATGCAAGAATTTTCAAATTATACACATCCAGTTTTCTCTTAAGGTGACCAGAAATCTTTGTGGTTTATGCATGAGCTTTTTAAAGAATCGTTTCTGGAATTCTTTCTATTTTCTATAAAGATAAATTTTATTTTTCTATGATGAAAAATAAAAAAAAATATGATTTGTTTTTTTCATACTTTCTTTAATAACTAGCTCGCGGAGCAGCAGAGATAATGTATACTTTTTTATTAAAATATATTTTAATAATATAAAAAAAAATAAAGAGAAGCCACTGCCAGTAAAAATACACACAAACATTTATTTAACATATATAAAATTTAGCATTATTATTTTAGTATGTTTACTTTAATTTTTTTATAAAATATTATAACTTTACTTTAGATTTTAATTTACAATTTATTTTTTTTAGACGTTTGCACAGATGAATTTAATATTTTATTAGTGTCAAGTATGAATAGACTACATACATTGCATTTGAAAAGAAAATATTCTATCCCTGATTCAACCTTACTCCAAAAGTTTGCAGTCAAACCAACGCCAATCTATCTGATATATCGATGTATTCAATGCAGCAAGAATATGATAGCACAGTACCATACAGTCAAGAATTCACATCTGAACAGCATGGTTATAGAGAAGAAATTGTCTCTCATCCAGTACAGGAATGTTACATCTGTCTGGTGAGAAGAACAATGAAAAAAACTCCATAGGAAGGAATTTTGGTCCTTTTTGCCATCTAAAAATCCCATTCCATAGGCTAAAGGGGTGATCCAAGGAACAGGCAATATGTCTGCTTTTGATGGTCAGTATGAAATGAGAATTATTTTTCCCATGTGTGATGTATAATGTGATTCTCCACATAGTGGATCATCATACTACATTTACTAATTACACCAATATATCCAATCGATTAACCCAATTTAACCACAAAACAAATAACTTATGATTAACCATCCCTTAATTAATTAATATAACTTTACAAATCTATGCAGCTATACACTTCCAACTTAAATTTAACATTAATTAAAAGTTGTTTAACAAAAAAAAAAATCATAATAAAAACGTAAAAGAATGAAAAAAAAATAACTTAATGGAAATGATTTTAAAAAAAAATACTTAAAATAAAATTAATTATTAATATAATTTACATTGGTCAGATAAGATTTTATTTCTATTAAATACTGAAAAGATTTTGGTATTAAAGTTCTTACTGTTTTGAAAATGTTCATTAGTTATATAGTTCTTACTGTTTTAAAAAGTTAATCTTTGTCAGTTGCTTGCCATTTGGAATCCAGTGTTAATTGTCCTGATGTCCTGGGGAGACTGGTGTGCCATTGTCTGTTTTCTTTTTTATCCAGAGTTCCTTTACTTTCACTGGTATTTTATTTTTGGGCCCTGATAGCCTGTAGTGCACAATATGGGAAAATAATGTCATTTTTTTTATAGAAAAACTGAAGGAATTGAACTGAATCTTTCAATCCCTTCTCCTTTACTCTCTCTCTGACTTAACACATATAACCTCTCTCTATAACATTTCCCTCTCTCTTTATCACATTGCTTTCTTTATTCTTTTTTATTTCCAAACTTTTCCTTTTATAATAAACTTTCGGATCGAGTGGACATTACATCATGATGATGATGATCCTTTTATTGAGGGCTGTTTCCTGAATGATTTCTTTTATTGGCTATTAGTTTCTATTGTTTTTCTCTCCTATATGACCTTTACTTATAAATTTTCGAATGCCCAAGGGCAGGTTTACTTTTACTAATTAAAATACTAATTTCCATTTTATACAATAGAATTAATTAAATTTGTTCATTCTTAAACATATATTTTTATCTTTAAATCTTTACATTTTTGTTGACAATTTAATCTTAAAACGTTTTCCTTTTTTTTTATAAAGTTTTCTTTTAATAATTTTTCATCTGTACAATTTTATATATATATATAAGTTTAAGATGAATTAATTTTCAATTTTTAAAACATAAAAAAAAGTTTTTATTTGCGAACTTTTATTTTTAATGTCTAATTTTTTAAAAAAAATAATGTAATGGCGGCATGTGTGCCTGTTACAATATTTTATTTGAATTTATATTTGATAAAAAATATACAAAAACATATTGAAAGTAACACATATGCTAATCAAAAAAATGTATTGTGACTGTATAAATGTATAACATGTATTATCTGTATTTTTTTGCTATCGTGAGCTTGGGTCTATATTTGAATTAAGTTATATGAAACAAAAATAAAAATATTTTGCAAATATTATAACCCAATTTAGATTTTTCTATAATGCCTTATCTACAATAATAAAAATATGCAAATGCTAAAAGTAAAGATTTTGACAGTATATGTATAAGCATAGACCGATTAGAGATTACTGCAATATAAATTTCAAAGCTGCATATCAAATGCAAAGAGAGATGATACTTAATGAAGCTATTACTAAATTTATGGTCATAGTAGCATGAAGGAATATGAGCCCTCAAAACCTATATAGATAGAATAAATAATACTACATTGCACTGACTTTAAACTACTAACATATGTACCTCAAACTTAACTTTATAATGAATTTAGTATTTCATACACTTTTTATTTTATTTTATTTTGTAAATAGTGACTATTTTAGTAATACCTTTTAATAAATTACAAACTGTATGGAAGTTCTTTATTATAATATTCAAATTATACTAATTATTTATCAATATTCATTACTTGAGATTAGGGATGACGTATTCATTTTTAAATTTCTGTATGGAAATACATTTTGAAAAGCTACTAGGAAAAATAAAAGGTACTCTCTTTATTCTACCAAGTTTTCAAGTAATGGATTACCATAGGTAAGTGTCATTATATATCAATTCTTTTAGACATTTTATGATAAATCCAACTAACCTATTAACAAAAATATAATTTTAAGTTGTATGCATGATAATTTTGAATTTATGAAATTATATGAAAATAATTATTAGATATATTATTTTTTATTACTTTGAATATCAATGACTATATTTTTTTCAGCTTCATTACATTCTTTGATGTTTTGTATTTCAAATAATATGTGATTTTTGAGTAGTAGAAACATATATTATGATGAAATTTGTGGTTAATATATGGTCACTTCACCAGTGAAAAGATTAACTGTTACAAATTGCAGTGTCATATCTTTTACATTTCAACATTTCTGCTGTGTTTTTTGTCTCACATATCAACATAAAATATGTGATAAAATGATTATTACTTATCAGAAAAAAAAAAAATTGACTTTATTTGATAGATGTTCTTGTTTACTACTGAAATAAATTTTAAATGTTCAATTTTTTTCTGTAAATATTAAAAAAATTATGATGTAATCAAAATAAAGTCTTTATACATCATTGTTTCTAGAAACATTATTTATGGCTTATAAAATCAACAAACTATTTATTGTTTATAATGATTTTTAAAAACATGAACATAAAGTTATTTATTTCATATATATAAAAATATGCTTTAAAAGTTAAAATTTCTTGAATATTTACTGCAAAATAATGAATTTTTTTTACCATAGATTGTTTACATCAAAGCTATTTTTTTTTTTTAATTTGCTTGAGGCCATATTTATATTATCTGCTAATATAATATTATATTTTTAAAAATAAAGCATTTCAAGTCAAAATAAGTTATGAATAATTTATATTTCTTGATATCTAATAAATATAGTGGCAATTATTTTTAAAAAAATATTTAAAACCGTAATAAATTTGCAAATAAACACATTTTTGCTATATTGGAAATGCAATGTCATAAAATGCCAAATGTTTTATAGCTTTGACAAGAGACAGTGGCTGAACATGTCAGGGTGGAGATTTTAAATTTCCTGCCTTTTTGTAATCTATTTTTTGAAAAAAAATATTATACTAAAATATACCATTTTACATGCATTTTAACATATAATACTTTTAAAAAAATTCACTAGTGGGAAAATTGGCCAAATGACAAAATAATTTGGGTCAACTGCTCATAAAGTTTAAAGAAATATGTAGACTTTATACTAATTATTTTAAATTTAGATTTAATACAAACATGCTGTATCTTATGAATTATTTAAATTAGGAAGCAAATATTTTAATTGCATTTTAATGATGATAAAGTAAAAAAAACAAAAACACTGTGTAAGTCAAGTTAACATTTTGTAAAAAAATAAATAAATTAATACATGTTAACCATATATTATTTTATGAAATTGTCAACTTAAAAAAAAATAATGAAAATAATGGAAGATGTACTATTAATTTTACTTGCAATGTATCCAAGCATAATTTGTCCATGTATTAAATACTTAGATTAAATACTTATAGTAAATTATATATACATACATATATATATATATATATAGTAAAGCAGTCGATGTCTAATCATCATCGAGCTTCATGCTTCACCATCTACACTAACCTCCTGTGGGGCCTGCAATTTAGACCTCAATGTAAATATATGCCATTCACCCACACACTGTATGCATAATTACTAGAGAAATTAGTAAAATTAATTATATTTAGTAAAGTGAAATAGTAGTTTGTGTGATGCATATATTCTATTAATATTTATTGCTGAAAATCAGATGTTTTCTTTATATAATTGTAAATATCTTTGTATATGTGTGTATTTAATTAAAGTAGTAGAATGTAAAAACAAAGAAAAATGGGAAAGGTTCAAAATACTAAAATAATCTTTATCTAGATTTGCCTTGTTTTCATTAAGTAAACATTTTATTGGTTGTTTTCAAATCTTTAAAAATATATCAAATGGTAATTCGAGCCTTATCTGTTTTAAAAATATTTTACTAATTAAATGTTGTTGTTTTTTTATTTAATCAAGAGATTATAGTGATATCTGTGGGCAACTGAGTTTGCATTCTTGGCGAGATTAAAAGTTCAGTGGAGTTTCAGTTGAGTGTAGTTACTTTTCAGTGGAGTTAGTTTAGTTACTTTCGGTAAAATAAATTTTAAGAAGCCAACCAAGTTATGTGCTATGAAGTTTGAATAGTAGACTCTTTACCTTTCTTTTCTTCTCTCAAAGAACTGTTTGCCTACTGCTGCCATGTTCCATCAGCATGTCCATACAAGATGACTGCTTTCACTGCATCTACTTGCTTGCTGAGGTAACCTTACATAATATAGAGCTGCCTTAATATGTAAATTCCTTTTGTAGTTTCTAATAAGATGTAGTGAAAAATCTGTATTTTAATTCAGATATTAATTTGTAAGTTTCTGCTAATTATGCTCTGAAATTCTCTCTCTGTAATTCCTTACTAATATAATGTATTTTTAACTTACCTTTAATACTTGAACTCATATATATATATATATATATATATATATATATATAGTTCAATATGAGTTCTAGATTTATCATATATATATATATATATATATGATAAACAAAAATGCAATGATATAGATTGCAGAGGCTTCTACTATGTGGTGATGCTGAACTGAAATCAGACCCATATAGCTATCTGGTTTGCTATGCTGAGTTTGAAGACATTATGTGTCTAAAAAATTCACGCTTGCAAGCTGAAAAGAAATTGTTTCATAAACGCTCAGAGTTTGTGTTTAGATCTAGTTTCTTTATTCCTGTCTTTCACTGATGATAGCAAATAGCTTGAAATCATGATCTGAAAGTGGAATTATAGTTAGAGATAGTGAATACTACTCTGACGTTTATGTAAACAAAACATACGCTTGATCGGTGTTTTTGGTAGAACGCCATCTGTGGACATATATATATATATATATAACTTTGTATGGCTCCATTAAGATTTTATGTATTTTGTTTAATGATTAGATATAATTTATTTTCTTTAATATGCCAAAAATCACCAAATTCGTGAGTCTGGGAAGGGGGGGGGGGTAATTGTTTAATTTGGAAAGAAGTGGGGCTTCATTTAAAACATACCAATAAAGTTTTGTTTATATTAAATAGAAATTGCTCACGAGTTTGGTTTCATTTAAAAGTTGTTATTCTTAAAGTCAATTAAAAACTTTACTGTAGATGAATTCTGCTAAATTTACTGCTTTGAATTTGTCTTTAAATTTTTTTTAAAAGATCGTGAACCTTGATTAATATAATTAGTTCATTCTTTCCTACTGTTGCCTAAAGGGCTAATGTAACCCGTAATATGTATATGGGAATCGAATTTAAATATAAATTTTATTAGTTTAGTGCTGTAGAAAAGAGTTATTATTCATTACACTTTGTTAAATGACTCCGGATTGAAAACAGGTTATTGCGCAAGAGGATAGACCATTTCCAAACTTTAATATAATATTATAAAATTATATAAACATTGCTGGCATACTTTTTCCTTTATTCTGATATTTTATCTTTTCCAATTTTGATTGTTTTATCATTGGAGACGTCAGAAGACTGAAGCTCCCATTTTACTTTTCAAAATCGTTTGTAATGAGGGTCCATACTCCCTGTGGAATGTGTTATGAGGTTTATGTGCTGCAGATGACCATACATCCAGCTCTGGGCCTTCAAACCCAGCCTCTCTAGTGGTACCATTTACCAGAATGTGCATGTACCACACCTAAGTTCGAATTGAGTATTGTCTTTTTAAATGATAAAATATCCACAATCGCCATGAATGTTGTATTTCTTTATTGTATGGTAGTACCGTAACTCTGCTCCTTAAGTTGATCACCATCTGCCTAACCTTAGTAAGTCACAATGATGTGTTAAAGATAATGATTCATTTCGTAAAAATACATTCAGTTCATTGAGTTAAACTGCTTTTTTAAAAACCGTCATTGATTTCTATAGACGTAAAATTTAATTTGTATTAATGATTGTATAATTTATCTTCATAAATGTAGCACATTGTTTGTTTTTTATATCTATTTTTCAAAGATGTCATTTCCAAACAATGCCAATAAAAGTACACATAATGGTTTTTATAAGATAGAAAAATGATTAAAATTGTATATTTTGCCTGTTTATCAAATAAATTATTTACTACTAAACCTGACACGATCTTTTATATTTATTTTAGGCATCCACAATATCCTGTTATGAAAATGTTACTAAATTGGCATATTAACTCCGCACAAGTTATAATACACACCATAAAGTTATATTCGTTAAATAAATAATGTAAAGGGGATTTTATAAAAATAAATCCCCAAGTTTTGTAAATGTATAAAATCATTCACAATGTGAAACACTTTTGTAATATATATATATATTATTAAATATATATTTAATGTAAATCCTAATTTGTTGTTGAATTATTATTCACTAATTAGTATTTAGAACTATTTCTTTAGCTAATAACTTAGCATTAATAAATATAACTTTCATAAATGTAATTCCTGGCTACTCTTATCTGGATCATCATTAGCAGTCTGATCTTATGTTCCACTGCTTTGCTTCTGGGTCCAGAATTAAACTAATTGTATGATATAATCAGGATTGTTGTTCATTGGGTCAGAGATTTGAAGAATAGGCAAATGGGTTAGAATTCAGGATTGCTCCAGACCTGTGTATCTCAAGCATGATCGGATTCAAGATAGATTGTTTAGGATTTAAATCTTGTTAAGTGAGCATACGTATTGCTACTTATGATGGCGGAATACGCCGAAGCTAGCTATAGCAAAGAATTTTAATCTTTAACTTTATACAGGCATTTTTTAAAATTTTGTAGTTTTTATTGTAGTGAATATTGTTATTATACTTATATATATATATATATATATATATATATATATATATATATATATATATATATATATATATATATATATATATATATATATATATATATATATATATATATATATATATATATATATAACTTGTTTAGAGCTATTTGTAAGCTCAATCTAATGATCAGTTAAATTAAAACTTAAATACACAATTTATAATTTGTTTTATTAATTATTATAAGTATAGTTTTGATGGCAGTTTTGCAGAGTCTATTACTATATGATGAAACTGAGCTGAATTTAGACCCATATAGCTAACTGGTTTGCAAAGGTGGATTTGAAAACATTTATATGTCTGAAAAGTTCAGATTTTTAAATTGATAGAAATGTGTTTTATAAGTGCTGACTTTTGAGTTACTATTTTACATCTAGTTTCTAGAGTCTCAGCCCTCCACTGAGGTGATCCATAAGCTCAAAACCAATTGGTCTGGAGATAGGAATAACAATAGAGATTTTGATTTCCTTCTTTTTCAGCACTTATAAAAATAAAGTTTGTTTAGAGCTATTGGTAAACTTCATATAGTTATCATTTAAATGCAAGCTTAAAAGCTTGTTACGAAATTTATAACTTGTTTTATTAGTTATTATAAGTTTACCTTTAATGGATTTTGCCATAATATATTGCAGAGGCTATTACTATATGGTGAAACTGAGCTGAATTCAGACTCATACAGCTAACTGTTTTGCAAAGTTGGATTTGAAGACATTTACATGTCTGAAAAGTTCAGACTTTCAAAGTGATAGAAATGTGTTTTATAAGTGCTGAGTTTTAAGTTAGTATTTTAAATCTAGTTTCTAGAGTCCCAGCCCTCCACTGATGTGAGCCATAATCTGAAAACCAATTGGTCGGTAGGTAGGGATCACGATAAAGATTTTGAATTCTTTCTCTTTCAGCACTTATTCAATTAAAGCTTGTTTAGCACAATTGGTAAGTCCATCTAGTGATCATTTAAATACAAACTTAAAAGCATGGTACAAAATTTATAACTTGTTTTATTAATTATCATAAGTGTACCTTTGATGGCTTTTGCAATGCTATATTGCAGAGGCTATTACAATATGGTGAAATTGAGTTGAATTCAGACCCATATATATATAAAAATAATATATAATAATATATATATATATATATATATATATATATATATATATATATATATATATATATATATATATATATATATATATATCTGGTTTGCAAAACTGGATTTGAAGACATTTACATGTTTGAAAAGTTCAGATTTTCAAATTGGTAGAAATGTGTTTTATAAGTGCTGACTTTTTAGTTACTATTTTACATCTAGTTTCTAGAGTCCCAGCCCTCCACTGAGGTGAGCCAAAAGCTTTAAACCAATTGCTCTGGTGGTAGGAATAATGATAGCTTTATTAAATCAGGATTTCATCCTGAAAATAATCATTTCTTGTAGCTACAGCTGTAGAAAGGTGTAGGATTTATGTTTATCTCATGTTAAATATATGCATGTGTTAATACTAAAAACATATGACTGAAACAAAAATTTTATATTTAAAGGTTTATCTAATTGTAGAATTACATTTTAAATTTATTAAAATCTAGGATTCGCTGCTTATCACATGCACTCTATTATATAACTGCATTAATATTATTGTATAACTAAAGTTAAGAATAAATTAAACAAATAAATTTTGTATACTTTATATCTAATCATTGTTTTCATGCATGTATATTAAATAAAATAATGGTATAAGATATTGCTGAAAAGATTTTGTTAAAAGAAAAATAAGTTATATGTCGACTGAAATTATATTTTTTAATCAAACAATTGTTTTTACAATGTATTAGCCTCTTTAAATTTAACACTATATAGTATATTATCTCTTATTGGGACTAACTTATATTATTCATGATTTAACCAGGTATTGTAAATAACGGCTGTGTGTATTCTATTAAATAAAATATTGTTACAAACACATGTCCTAGTCTATTTTCTGATATTGTCTATTTTTTGATTTACAAATAATAATAATAATAATAATAATAATAATAATAATAATAATAATAATAATAATAATAATAATAATAATAATAATAATAATAATAATAATAATAATAATAATAATAATAATAATAATAATAATAATAATAATAATAATAATAATAATAAAAAATAAATAAATCATGCTCAGTCTGACCATTACACATTAATGTCTTATTAATTTCAGTAAAGAGGATAAAAATAAGAATGATAAAATATTTCCAAAAATATATTATTATTAAAAACGAAAAAAGAAATACTGTTTCAAAACATAAAGTGTTCAAAGATTTGTATTCTATTTTTTTTTATTTAATTTGTAAATTTTACACTTTTTTTGTAAACATTTTAGTTTTTTAGTTAACGAAAGATTCGATACTTATCACCGGTAGCATATAAAAAAATTTTTTTTTTTCATTACTAAATCTAACAGTAAAAAGTGAAAACGATTTTTCCTCATTATTGTAGAAGTAAGTGTCTTGTAGGCTTGTAATATATTTTACCAACTAAGAGATAAACATTATTTAGAAAAATAAAAATATTAGAAGTTGTTAATTAAACTTGGCTATATCGATTTTTTTTGGTTATAGTAATATATCAGATCAACAAAACAATTAAAGAGTTACGCAGTTGAAGTTCAGTTTTTTACTCGTATTTAATCTCCCACTAGCAATTACAAAAAATGTTAGAAATAAGTAATTTATTTAATTCAATCAAAACAGCTGGAGTTCCACTAAATAGAAAGTTATGATTCAACTCAAGCCACCAATAAAGAAGAAGGATCCTGAGATAACTTTGATTTGTGAATGATTGCAAGGAAATAAAAACTTATTACATGGCAAGTTTATAAAAAAAGATTTTCCTTTCTTTGTGATTGAATATTAAATTAATTCCAAAAAATCAATAAAAATAATTTTATACAAATGAAGTTAGCTCAACTATACATTTTAAAAGCACACGCAGTAAACTAACGCACACTCAGATATATATTACGTTTTTTGAATTTAACATCAGTTATGACACCTTTTGTAAAGAAATGAAAATATCTAGACCAATTGTTATGGAATATAAAGAATCTATATACCGCCATGCCCTTATTTAATAGCGCGCAGATTTGGGTGGCATTTGTAAGGGAATATGAAATTAATCTAGACAAAACCCATTTCCTTACCATTCCTCATTGGCACAATCATTCACAACAGATCAATTACCAATAACTAAGCAGTTTTAAACCCCAATTGGACAAACCACTCTACAAATAGCTGTTTTACTCTCTATTTTTTCTTTTTTATATATATATATATATATATATATATATATATATATATATATATATATATATATATATATATATATATATATATATATATATATATCGGCGCCACTATGTTTGTGTTGTATTTGAGTGAAATGGAAAGAGCAATAGAAAGATTAGGAAGAGGGATAGAGATACCGTTAATAGGTAGTAAGGGAGTATATATTTTGTCAGGTCTTTTTTTTGCAGATGATATATTTTTGTGTGCAGAAAAAAGAGAAGATATGGAAGTTATGTTGAGGACATGTGCAAAAGTGGGTAAAGAGATGGGGATTAAATTTAGTGAAGAAAAATCAAATATAATGATGGTTAATACTGAGGAAAGAGAAGATGTAGAATTTTTATTGGGAGATATTAAGTTAAGTGTGGTGAATAGATATAGTTATTTTGGGAATTATTTTAAGTAATCAGAAAAATTATTTGGATGAATGGGAGAAAAAATTGATAAATGAAGCAAAGAAAAGAAAGGGATTGATAAAGAAATTAACAGTATTTTCATATAATAAATATGATGTTGCTAGAAATACATGGAAAGGAGTTGCAGTAGCAAGGTTAACATATGGTAATGATGCATTATATGTTAGTAAAAAGATATTAGATTATTTAGAAAAAGCTCAAAGGGAAGTAGGAAGACATGCATTGGATGCAGAAGTATGGACAGCAAGGGAGGCAATTCAAGGAGAAATGGGATGGTCAAGTTTTTATATGAGAGATGCAAAAAGTAAAATGAAAATGTTTCGTAGATTGCAGTTTATGGATAATAAAAGAATAGCTAAAATAGTATTTAATTGGGTTATGAGTAAAGGGCAGGTAACAAGATGGGTGAGAAAGGTAATGCAGTATGCAAAAGATTTAAATAAAAAAATTATATCAGTATATTTGATTGTGTTAAGAGGATTATTGAGTGTTATAGTAGTAAGGAATGGGATAAAAGAATAAATTTATTAATAAAGACTAGGGAGTTAGAGAGATGAAGAAATAGTATGGAGAGTAAAAAGAGTTTAAATATATATAGAAATAAACAGAATATTAGGTGTGAGTTAATATATGATAATAGTAAGGAAAGTAGTTTATTGTTTAAGGCTCGAATGGCATCTTTAGCTACAAAAGAATATACATGTAAATGGAAAAATATGGGTGATTTATTTTGTAAATTATGTAAGGAAGGAATTGAAAATATTAGTCATTTGTTAATTGAATGTAAGTGTTTGAAAACAGAAAGGGTACATATAATGAAGTTATGGAAAAATAAATATGAAAAGAGTGATTATACAGAAAGTGAATTATTGGTTTTTATGCTGGGTTTGGAAAAAGATAAGGGGGATTTAGATATAAAGGTTATAGAGTTGACAAAAATTATGTTGTGGAAATGAAATAGAGCAGATTATGGGTAAATTTAGAGTGGGGAATGTAAAAGAAAGTGGCTAACAGGTTTATCTGGGCATAATTGCTGAGATATTCTTGACTTCGTTTAAGGAGAAGCCATAATACATCACATCATATCACATCACAGAGAAAGTTACATTGCATAGCAACTTATAATCGTATCTGGTTTGAACCTTAAATGATACATTATTTATAATAGTGTGTAGGATTTTCCGTTTTATAACAATATCATTTGCAATTGAATTAAAGATAAAATATCCTAATTATTCTGTGGTTGTGCAAATAAATTCAGACAGATTATCAAATAGATCATGTTTAATAGTTTACCACCATTAAATCTTTTAAAATCTGATATTTAATATTATAATTTTTTTTCCTAGCTCATGTTTAATACAATAGATCATCAGTAATAATACATTATATCTTTAAAGGTCTTGTGATATCTCTTTTGATGGCTTATAAATAAATAAATAACACAATGAGAAACATTATTTATGTATAGTAATAATAATAAGTCAGATGTCACATGACTTATATGTAGCTTGCAATTACCAATATATAAAGTTAAGAGCATGCTAATGCTCTAAACAAGCTTTTTTTTATTATGATAAATGCTACTACAAGAGAAGGCATTCAAATCATATTTATCTTAGATTGTCCCCATCCCCAGACCGGTTTCAACCTATGGGTCTCTTCAGTGAGGAGTTGGGACATTAGATTCAAAAAAACAACTCAAGCTAAGCATATATCTAAAAGATAATTCTTAAGAAGCAGATCTAAACCTTTAGACATCTGCATGTCTTTAAAGTCAGCTCTCCAACTGAAAAAATATATGGGCCTGAA
Organism: Epiperipatus broadwayi; assembly: GCA_028023455.1. Taxonomy (NCBI): domain Eukaryota; kingdom Metazoa; phylum Onychophora; class Udeonychophora; order Euonychophora; family Peripatidae; genus Epiperipatus; species Epiperipatus broadwayi. The sequence continues at coordinate 1,308,700 of JAQFVV010000122.1, forward strand.
CTTAATTCAGATACTCCATATATTAATAGGCTTAGCCACTTAATTTAGCCAAAGCCCCAACATCAAAATAATAATAGTAATAATAATAAGTATAACCATTTATTATATTTATTTAGGCTACATACTAATTAATAAATGAAGATGATGATAATAATGATACTTCCAGCTACAGCTTTAGGCCTAACTCACAACATGAATCATATTTTTTTATCAATCTATAATTATTTATCAAAATACTGTTACATATTTAAAGCATGTTTTATAACTCAAATCTATCAGAGATGATGATGACTAAACTAACCTTATAATATAATAATTAACTCTAAGAAATATATAAACTTATTTTATTAAAAACAAATTAAAATTTATTATTGTTTAGTTGTCAATACAAAATAAAAAATTTACATAATTAAAATAAAAATACACCTGTGTCTTGTTTTATGCAGATTATTTTAATGTGATTTTGAAGTTATGCGATTCGTGTTTCTTCTTAATATCTTTCATATTCCACAATATTTATTAGATATCAAGAAATTTAAATTATTAATAACTTATTTTGAGTTGAAATACTTTTTTTTCAAAAATATAATGTTATATTAACAGTTGACATTATTATGGTCTGAAGCTTTATTTAAAATCTTAGCTTCTATGTAAATAACCTATTTATATGAATGAGTAAATAAATAATAATAATAATAATAATAATAATAATAATAATAATAATAATAATAATAATAATAATAATAATAATAATAATAATAATAATAATAATAATAATAATAATAATAATAATAATAATAATAATAATAATAATAATAATAATAATAATAATAATAATAATAGATTTATACTTACATATAAAATATCACAATAAATATTCAAAAATTTTAAACTTTTAAAATGTATTTTGTTAGATATAACTGAAATACTGAAAATAATCTTTCTAAAGATAATGTATATTTTTTGGGTTATTACATTTTTTTTATTATAGAAACAAAATGTGAACATTTAAAATTTATTTCAGTAGAAAAAAATCAGTTAATCATAGATTTTAGGTTGATGTGTGAGACAAAAACAAATATCAGAAACAGCTGGAATCTGACAGTTTTCTGCAATGAACAACCTCTTAAATTCCAAGAAAAGATAAATAGTTATATGTCTGGATATTGCAAGCCTTATAAACAATTAGTAAAATCATTGTCTCAAAGTTTAATCACCGATTAAATTGTCAACAGAAAACCAATAACACAGCACAAGATTGAAAGTTGCACAAGTTGTACTTTCACTTGTGATGAATCTAATTTTTTACTAGTTTACAAATGAACTGAATATCATTAAATAGCAATAAAGATTAAAATACATATGAAAAAATGTAAAATTGAATACTGTAGTTAATAACAAAATTAAAAAAAGTTTGTCTTGCATTAATTTTTTTCAAATATTTTATATTTTTTAGTAGTCATACTTTATTTTCTTATTTTTTAATGCAAATTTTAATGTAATTTTTCTTTGTTGCTTTGCTTTTATGCCATTTCTGAAAATTACAGAATGTATCACCCATTTTTCAAGGTAAGTTAAGTCTATTTTTGTGTGATTGTTTTTAATGTGGGTTTTGTGTGGAATCTATTTACCACATAAAATGTGACCCAGGAGTAGTTATATAATAATAATAATAATAATAATAATAATAATAATAATAATAATAATAATAATAATAATAATAATAATAATAATAATAATAATAATAATAATAATAATAATAATAATAATAATAATAATAATAATAATAATAATAATAATAATAATAATAATAATAATAATAATAATAATAATAATAATAATAATAATAATAATAATAATAATAATAATAATAATAATATGTTCTCCTCCCTTTCCCTTAATGAAACATAATCTCAAACATTAATATTATATAGTGTGATATATGTATGATTATATCTGTAGTGCATGAATAGAAATCTCATATCATAGAAACATCTAAACACCCGATACATGCACTAGTATATTGCATATAACATACATTTTATGTCTATAGTCTTAAAAATAATAATTGAGAAGGAAGTAAATAAAAGTTAAGTGAAATTATGAACATATAAATATTTTAAAAGAGATCTGTTCCTAGTTATTTATCGTAATATTTTTTAATCTAGATTGCTAATTGCTTTAAAATTTATTTCCTAGTACACTAAATTACTACCCCTATCAATTTTTGCATTCATACTTAAAATGTATATATGTATACATATCCTTAGGTGTGTGTGTTACTTCAACATTATTAATAAATCTTGGGTTTAACCTTAATATACGGTAGGAATAACCTATTTTTAATGATACTTCAATTAAGACATTATAAAAACATTTCATAAAAATTTTCATACATAAATAGATACATGTAATAGTAATCAAATAATACCCAATATACTAATAAAGTCGATGTTCATAATTATTGAAAAACCTTTTTTTAATAATTGATTTGTATTTTTAATGCTTAGAGACAAAAAACAAATGGATTTATTTAAAGTGGAATTGTTAATAGTGATTGAGACTATAAAATAGAATTGATATTACCAGGCTCATTTTTTATTTCTAATGTGGAGAAAGTTTCAATAAGTTTATTGAATTTCATTTTGAAGTTAGCTTGTTTAAGGTTAAGAAATTGAATTCGCAACATACCATTAAGTTTAAATTTTTGAAAAATATTTATTTCTCATCTATAACTTTTATAAAATCTAAGTTATAAGTAAATTCTACTTTGGGTTTCAAGGGAAATCATACAAATACTATTACAAGATTGATGTGATTTCAGTTCACAATGCCAATTGGTTTAAAAAAAAAAGTGTTTTCATCAAAGCTGAAAATTTTCTAAAAATATACAAAAAATGTATCCATGTATATAATTGAGTATAATAGTATACAATTATACAAAAATGGAAATTAATATATTTTATTTAGAGTACATTTTAAATAAATATCATTAAGTGCAATCTAATATAAAATAAATCTACATATTTTATTGTATATACACTATATTTTAAATACAAGTATATTATGTATCCTTATGCTTTGAACATGTCATCATCAGATTTTCAATGATATAGCTGGCTGACGAGTTGGAGAGTGGATAAGGTTGAAACACTTGCTGGTCCTCTAAACTTTGATTTCTATTTTAATATAAACTGAAATTGATTTCACATATATATATATATATATATATATATATATCAAATCAATTTATATAAATATAAGTGTATATTTAAATAGATATCTATATATATATATATATATATATATATATATATATATTGTAAGGATCACCACAGGTCTCATCCTTATCCTTACAATAAAATGCATTGAACATAGAATTTTAAACATAAAAAAAATTAAATATTTGTGAATGTAATAAGGCATGTGTGTACATATACACATGTATATGTTAATTTGTAAAATTAATACATCCATCGAACAGTTTGACTTTATTACATATAAAGGTATGAATAAAATTATATTGTATTTTACAAACTGGAAATGCTTGAAACAAAATAATAATGATAAAAGTAATTAATAGAAATTTGTTACTAATTTTCATTTTATTAATATTTTAAAATAACCCTTGACAAAACAATGTTGTTTAAACAATTGAGAAAGTTTTCTAAAGAAAAAAGTCAATTTTATAATCTAGTGTTATAATGGAAAGAGAAAAGAAATCCTAATAGAATGTGCTTACAATAACCATGACAACAACAACAACAACTTTTTTTTTTTTTGATGGCTGAAAAAATTAAAAACAAGTATAAAAAAAGATATACACTAGTTTTTATTTTCTTTATTCTTTAATGATGACAAGTCAAATAATTTGAAAATTTTATTTTGATAAAAACATTTTTCAGCATTTTAAAGAAAAAAGAATTTAATGCACAAGGAAATCTAGAACTGTAAGTTATTTAATTTGATATATATATATAAACTAAAACACAAGAATATCTTTATGCCTCCATTGGAATTGTACTTTTATATGAACTATGTACATTAAAAAAAATTATAGTCAGTTGATTGAAACCTAATAGGCACCAAGACTTTTTATTTTTTGTATAATTCTATTGAACTATTCATTATAAGATATGTGAAAAGATATTTATTCAAGTAACCAAGCATCTGGTAATTATAGAAATGTTGAAAGTTTAGACTTAATAACACTTATTATCCAAAGATTGATTTTAAAGGTGTTTTTTATTATATACCTATAACATGCCAACTGTTGATGAAAGGAAATAAGTTATATATATATATACTAGTGTAAAGAATTATGCAGGTGTGCTAAATAATCGTCGTGAAGGTTCAAGGCATCTCAGGTGTGTTTGAAGAAGATGATGTACACTACATATATGAGTGAATTCCCACCATCACGTATATATACAATGGACCAGATGCTATGTGGAAGTTTTCTAGATCAATTTTGAAAGTTGCCAAACCAGAAGTTATCCAAACTACTTGGTCAGCTTGTGGGAGATGGATAAATTGTTAAAGGCACTACTTTGAAAAATGAGGCAAGCATAAGAGATGCTGAAAATTCCCAGGGTACAATGAATTTTACCATCTGAAAAGAGATTCTCATGTTACCCAAGATGTTTACAGAATCATTCATAAATTCATGTTGACATGTTATTGTTTGTTTGTTGTTGTTGACGTGTTAATTTTTTTTTAAAATTATGTAAGGTTTTCTCTCCTTTATTCTTTTACTTCCATATTTGAATTTTGACATGGAAGTGAAAAGATATTTGACAGTATGCATTTCATGATGTAAAATGTATTGTTGAAATAAAATAAATGGTTCTTTTAAAAGAAAAGAGGGACTTAATTATGATAAAATGAGCATACAGGGAAGTCTTATTCTTTGACAAATTATAGACACAACATTTTTAGAAACAAAGTTAATTGTTAATAAAACCACATTAACCACTTATTAATAAGTTGCATACTAACCATTACCTATAAGTGCATGTAATTAGTTTTAATAAATTGATGGCAATTCCAGACTTTCATACATGGTAGTAGAGTTACAAATGAACCCATTAGTTGAAATATATTTACAAGATAATGATTTACATGGTATAATGGTTATATCATATTTATTTCAAATTTAAAGACCAATGTCATTTGTTAGATGGCATTACTGATCGTAAATCAATATTTTAATATCATGGTATGAAATGCAGATACTGATGAATACCAATAGTGATGAATACCAATAGTGACATATGGTGGATGATATTTTCATTTTTTTGTTATTCTGATAAGATTATGTGGAAGTGCTATGATTCATAGTTATTATGTTTTAAAGTTTATATTTGTCCATCTTAATATTTTATATTGAGTTAAAATAAATTTGTTAATTTAATTTGAACTTACATCAAGGGTTGTATATCATTTATACATCACTAGCTTTACATATCTTTTTATATAGGAACATACATATAACACGAACCTAATAAATGCATCATATGAACTATAATGCCAAGTCAGTGCTCACATTGGCTAAGTATCTCCTTATCATAACTCATACCTGAACATAGTAGCTACTCAGATTATGACTGGGTTTGAATTCTGGGAATTTAATGGATTGAAGTGAAAAGTGGGTAGATCCTATGAGTATTACCAAATTAAGGGGATTGAGTGGGTAGTTAAAATCTACTTTGACTATAATGGTGCTCGATCTTTCCAATTCTCCAAATATAGCCAGTTTCTTGTCATGGCATATGTAGTGGTGTGGGTTGAGGTAAATGGTTTTGGGATGGGTTGTCTAATTGTTACATTTTTGGTGCCCAATGTTTTAGGGCATGAACAAGTATTTATCCCATATATATTAGTTTAAAAGAAATCTAGTCTTAGACAAATGTGAGCAATCAGAGAATTAACATCAATGCTATAGGTTATGAAGTAGTGGTATACAAAAATGTATATATAATGATTAGACATGAGTATCTTAATCATGATAGTTGAACCAATTTGTAGTTAGAAGTGGATTGGGACTTAGTAAGTGTACAAGGAATGGTAGTTTAATTTTTTTTGTTTCTGTTTCATCGCCTTCAGAGAACCAGAAGGGGAAGCTCAGACCCCACAATGAATATCCATATTGTATTACAGAAGCAATAAATAAGGGAATATTAGGTCTCATATGATTATTGTATTACAGAAGCAATAAATAAGGGAATATTCTGTCTTATACAATTATAATCCACCTTTATGCTATTAAGAAGTGGCCATATTATTTTAAAGATGGATGAAAGAGTTGATGAGACACAGGTAAATCAAAAAAGTGAAAAATTACATACAGACACAAGTATAGAAGTAAGGTTGGTGTGCCAACAAGAATTTAAGGAACCTACAGAAGAGGCACAGTAACAGATTCAATCATTAGAGGAAGACTGAACAATGACTCAACTCCCAAAGTCACTTTACCATGAAGCAATTCCTATGCTAGGGGATCAATTGATGCCATGTAATAAAAGTGAATCCATCACATTACAAATCCTGTGGGAGATGATGCTGAAGATGACAGACTGCTCTGGGAACAAATATGGACAACATGAAATTGAGATTTGAGTCTAAGTTGGAGTCAGATATGGCCAATATGGAAAATGACATGTATAGATAAATTAATGATCTCAAAGGAGATTTAAATAGTAGGCTGGATAACATGGCAACAAGAGCCAATCTCAACCAAGTTGAGGTAGGTTTAAAAGGAGATATACCTCAATTACAAGAAGACATGAGGAAGTGGTTAGTAGGAATTGAAGAGAAATTGGAGGTGAGGATTCAGGAAGTTGACACCCGACTATCCAAAAGAGTAGGACAGTTGTTGCAGGATGTGGGAAAAGTGTGATATGATAATGATGAAGTAAGATACAGGATTGAAGAAAACAGTACTAACTGTCAAGAGCATATTAACAAATTTGCTGAACATATTACTACTCATATCGACTGAGAGATCAAACAAGTTTACCAAAAACAAGAGATCATGAATAAAGAGGTGTGGAGTAAGCAGAACACTTTTAGGGAAAAATTGCGAGCTCATCTTGAGATGGTCCAAGCAAAGCTGTAAATCTTTCCATAACCCACAATTTTGAAAACATAGGCCATGAAAAGACTCTTGGATCTCTCACCCATTGTTTAGCTTAGTTGGGGATAAGGTAGCTTCCATGGAGACTGATACAATGATTGGAAAGAACACCCTTCAAAAGTTAATTAAGTCTACTAATGAAACACATGAGAGATTGAATTCCCTAAATGAGGTCCTACAACATAAGTAAAAATTTGGAGACACCCAGATGTGCCAGTTGAATGTAATGTCAGCTAGGCAAGCATTGAAAGGAAATGAAGGAATTGATGGGATGTTGGAAAAAAACAAATAATAGAGTTCTCATGAGACAGACCTCAATGGATGATCTTGGAACTCAAGATCAGTATGGGGAGAACATAGTTGCTTCCAAGACATTTACTGAGGTAGAGGACACAAATTTGCTTTACCCATGCTTGACTGAGAAACAAGCCAATGATCAGTGAATGGTTGAAGAACCCTATCAGATGAAAAACCATATGGATTCTCAAGAAGTGAATAAAACCCAAGAGATCATTTCACAGATAAATGTGATAAACCAGTTCATGAAACTTAAAGGGTTTAAGGGCTTCTTGTTGAAGGACCTACATAACATTTTTGAAGTTTAGAATTATATTTTTCATTTAACATAGGTTTATTAGAAGCTGAAAGAGTTATTATTGACTATAGTCATCTCCAGGGTGATGCATTAATGTGGTGGGATACACTGTATCAAACCCCATCCACATTTGAAGAATATCAAACTTTATTGGTATGTAATTTCTGGAATTGAGATAGACTAGAAGCCGTCCTATACCACATACTCTAGGAAAAGTACAAGTCAATGCCTGGGGAAACATTTGTGAAGTTTTTTCAACAAGATATCAGATTATGCACACTGGATACTTACCAGCTCACATAATTGGAGATCATTCAGATAGTCAAGAGAAACTTGCCTTTGCATATAGAGCAAGCACTCCTATGTACTAGTGCAAGAAACATAGATCAGGTTGCTGAACTTTTGGCCATTATACATCAAAACAATAACAATTTATCTACACGAGGTCTGGAAAAAAAGGATGAACCTTCAGTCAATGCTATATTCTATAGGAAAAGGAAAGATAACACCAATGCAAATCCTCAAAAGGAGAAAATACCACTAACCAATGCATCATAATTATGGTTTCTGAAGCACACATGACCAAACAAGAGCAAAGCCACAAGAGATCCAAGTAACCAAGTTCAGGAGGCTATCCAAAACTGGAATGCAGTAATTTTTCACCCCAAGTTTTAAAAAAAATCAAACTAAAGGGGTACTTGAGGCCTAGTTTTTCACCTCAAGTAACCATAAATACTCTGAGAAACAAAAAAACCTTTGACAAAATGGAAGATCACCAATATGACATGTTCATGGGATGATAGAGTGCCAAATTATGCTCAACAATGTTGTCCTATGATAGAGGTGCTGTTTGAGAATTTTCCAGTTAAAGTGCTCTTGGACTCAGGTAGTCAAATTTTGTTATTTCTGATCAATTTTATAAAAGCATAGATCAATTTTATAAAAGGATATTGAGTGAAAATCTGACGATTAAGATGTTACCTATAATGTCTATGCAAGTGACAATGGCTAATAGTAGGAAGGCAAAGTTGGAAAAAAACAGGTCTGGGTAAAGATCAGGTTTGACCAAACTACACTCTATCATGTTTTCTTGATACTAATTGTATTAATCCATGATATAATCTTAGAGGCAGACTTCTTGCACATGAACTCTTGTATATTGTTGATTTCTCAAGTAGGATTATAAAAATAAATGAAGAAGCCTTAGAAATGACATTACCTACAAAGTATGCACTATCTGAGGTTGATTGCATAATATCTAGTGTCCCAGAATCATTGGTTGACACTAAACTCACAGAATCAAATCTACTTGAAAGTAAGGATGTGAAATAGTTACATTCTTTAATTTATCACATCAGTCAATTTTTTTTCAGAAATTCCCAGAGTTATTGAGGGTTTCCAGCAAAGGGTTAAATTGATTAATGATCAGCCATTTCAATCCAGATGATATCATATACCTTATCATTATAGGCAGGAAATTTCAAAACAACTTAGCAAAATGTTAGAGTGGGGAATTATTTCAAAATGTTCTTCACCATATTGTAATCCAATCATAATGGTGAAGAAGAAAGATAGGTCAATGACATTTTGTTTGGATGCATGGCAACTAAACAAGATTAGTGTTCCTAACAGAAACATTACACCACCCATACATGACTTGTTTTTTAAGATTTGGAAATAAGAAGGTGTTTTCCACCTTCAATCTAACCACCAGTTATTGGCAGATCAATCTTCACCCAGACAATCATAAATGCACTGGTTTTAGGTATGAGGGTTACACATGCCAGTTTAATAGGATGCTGTTTGGATTGATAAATAGTAGATCCAGTCTGATCTGATGCCTGGATAAAACCCTATCTCCTGGGGTTAAGGGAATTATTACTATATATGTGGATTATGTAATCATCACATCCACATCAGTTGAAGAAAACTTTCAACATCTGATTATGTTATTCCAGGAATGCTTCCAAAAAGAGATTAACTTTAAAAAAAGTACCTTAGTTTCTAACCAGGTGGTCTTTTTAGGCTATATTGTGAGTTGTAATGAAATAAAGCCTCACCCAGACAAAATTAGTCTGATTCAAAACTTTCCCAGGCCTGTTAATAAAAACAAATATGATCATTCCTAGGGTTGTGTACATTTTACAATCATTTTTACTTCAATTTTTATAACAATATGGAGCCATTATTGAAACTAATATGAAATGAAGAAAAATGAAAGTAGGCTGAAGAGCAGGATAGTACTTTTGAGAAAATCAAAGCAGAGGTTTTGGAAAAGGTTATGCTGTCCTTCCCTGATTTTGACAAACTTTCTGTGGTCAAAACATATAGCAGTGGTTTTGGATTGGGGGTAACATTATCTCAAATACAGGCAGACAGATGTCCCAGTATTTCTCTATTTTGTAAGCTGATTCCTAAAAGGCCCTGAAATTAATTATACCATGACAGAGAAGGAGGCATTAGCAATAGTGTGGGACTTCCAAATGTTCTGACAAATATTTTTCGGATCAGAGGTAATTCTAATCAGAGATCATAAGAGCCTCCAATTCCTGAATCACAGCTATATAACAAATGCTCGCTTTATTAGGTGGAGTTTGCTGTAACATAAATTTAACTACACCATACAGTATTGTAAGGGATCTGAGAACATCATAGCTGATGCATTCAGTCAGAATCCATGTAAGTTAGAACAGAACCATCTATTTATAGACAAAGCATACATTGCTAATATCAATACAAGCATTTATGGTAACGTAGAGGATGGATTGGAAATGTTACCTGAGTTACAACTTATTGATCAGAGACTGTGCCCTATTATAAAAGGTTTGAAAGGTGAAGAGGTTTTGAATGCACATGAAAATCTTACTTTATACCAATTAAGGGATCAATTATTATTATATAGGATTGATGATAATACAGAAGAGTGGAGGGTAGTAATACCGGAAGTATTGCACATCCCACTGATCTTGTATATTCACTGTTTGTATGGACACTATGATGCTCAGAAACAGAACATACAATCAGAAATTGTTTTTGTTTGCCAGGTATGTATAGAGACATCCTAAAAGTAATTCAATCTTGTCTAGGTTGCCTTAGAGCCAAGCTGGTCAACCAAAACTATAGTGAAATTACAAAGTCCATCATTCCTAATAGACCTAATTAGATCTTGACAGTCAACTACTATGGACATTTTGACCATTCAACAAGCAGAAGTATCTGTTGGATGCTTATGATATCTTTTCAAAATATGTCTCTGCATACCCTATACCTCAAGCTAATGCTAGATACACCATCACCTTACAATTTCCTAAGATAGGGAAACCAAATGTCATACTAACTGACCATGATACTCTTTTCCTATCTAACCAAAGGAAAAGTTGGGTGGAACAGTTGAAGATCAAACATGTGCTCACATCTATTAGAAATCCACAGTCCAACCCTTGCTAATGCATAATACAGGAGCTTGGACATTTGTTTAGGACTTACCTAATGGATGAGCACAGAGATTGGTTAAAACAGACTGAGAAAGTAATGAGTTACATTAATTGGAGTATGAATGAATCTGCTGGATTCACACCCAGTGAACATCATTTTAATAAACATGTACCACCTTTATTTAAAAAATACAAACTCATTGTTGGACCAAACTAACATGAACAGGAAGCCAATATTTGTTTGGCACAACAGCAACTAGCACAGCAAGCAAGTTTATGGAATAATAAAAATAGAAGGAGGAAGGCACTTAAATTTGAAGTAGGGGATACAGTTTTTGTGAAGGTGCATCCCACTAGTAAAATGACTGAATATAAGTATCGTAATTATTTTTTCCCAAATATGATGGTCCATTTTTTATTGTTAAACAATCAAACTCTAATGCATTTGGCTAAACATCAATGGAGAAATAAATGGGACTTACTATCCTAGAAGTCTGAAATCATGTTTTGGTTAGGAAGGAAACATAGAGGAAATTAGTGCAACAACATCTGAAAAGGGCAGAATATCATGAGGTCAATAAAACAATGATCAATAGCAATCAAATTTGAATATGTGAAAATGGATATTGTAGGATGGATATAAAAAGGGTAGGAAGGTGATTGTTTTAGAGGGCACTCATAATTACCATTTATGTGTTATTCGAAAGGAGACAACATTGAAACTAGTGAAAATGAAAAAGCACTTTGTGATGAGAGTATGTTCAACCTCATAATTGAGGATGTATTGGATACTTTCAGAACTGACTAGGATATGAGAGTGTATCTTACTGTGTACATGTATTGATGCTCCATATTCCATGTGGTTATTCTAGAGTCTTGTAACTCTGTGGAGCAGGACATAGAGCCGACAAAACTAGTTTTCATGCTGCCTAAAAAGGAGAGTGGAACCAGTGAGATTCTTTTTCACTCCATCATGATACAATTATATGACAGATAATACTATTTAAGTAAAAATTAAATAGAGAAAGTAAATTGAATTATTAAATATGAGTATTAAAGGGGTCAAAATTTCATACAGACATAAAATTGTAATTTAGCCAACCAACTGACAGGAAGAAAGAGATAGATAATTACAGATAATATCTTAATATATGAAAAGGAAAATAACCCTCTATGGTGATCTGACACAGAATCAAAATATAGGTTTCATATTTTAGTAAATGTCAAAAGTTCAAAAAGATTAAACTTTTAACCTTTTTGAATTGGGCGTATTGTAAAAATAGCCACAGGTCTCATCCTTATCCTTACAATAAAATGCATTGAACATAGAACTTTAAACAAAAAATAAACATTTGTGAATGTAATAAGGCATGTGTGTAGATATAGACATGTATGTGTTAATTTATAAAATTAATACATCCAGCGAACAGTTCAAGTTTATTACATATAAAGGTATGAATAAAATTATGTTGTATATTACAAACTGGAAATGCTTGAAACAAAATAATAATGATAAAAGTAATTAATAAAAATTTGTTACTAATTTTCATTTTATTAATATTTTAAAATAAAGATTTTATTTAAACAATTGAGAAAGTTCTGTTAAAAAGCCAATTTTATAATCTAGTGTTATAATGGGAATGTGAAAGAAAACCTAATAGAATATGCTTACAATAACCATGACAACAACAACTATTTTTTTTGATATCTGAAAAAATTAAAAACAAGTACAGAAAAAGATATACACAAGTTTTTCTTTTCTTTATTTTTTAATGATGACAAGTCAAATAATTTGAAAATTACATTTTGATAAAAACATTTTTTTAAAAGAAAGAAGAATCTAACACACAAGGAAATCTAGATCTGTAAATTATTTAATTTGATATATATATATATATATATATATATATATATATATATATATATATATATATATATATAAATTATTAATCAATGTCTGTATTCCAATTATAATAAAATATATATAACTATTCAAAACAATACAATAATTAATACAGTAACAATATTTTAAACAAATATATACCAATTTAATAGAAGTACTTTCAACTATCTATGTAGTCGTTGTCGTTTTGTTTACATTTGTAACGGTTTTTTCTAATACAATTTGAGTCTAGTTGACAACGACTACATAGATAGTTGAAAGTACTTCTATTAAATTGGTATATATTTGTTTAAAATATTGTTACTGTATTAATTATTGTATTGTTTTGAATGTTATATATATTTTTTTATATATATATATATATATATATATATATATATATATATATATATATATATATATATATATATATATATATATATATATATATATATATATATAAAACTAAAACACAAGAATATCTTTCTGCCTCCATTGGAATTGAACTTTTATATGAACTATGTACATTAAAAAAAATTATAGTCAGTTGATTAAAACCTAATAGGCACCAAGACTTTTTATTTTTTGTATAATTCTATTAAACTATTCATTATAAGATATGTGAAAAGATATTTATTCAAGTAATCAACCATCTGGTAATTAAAGAAATGTTGAAAGTTTAGACTTAATAACGCTTATTATCCAAAGGTCGATTTTAATAGGGTTTTTTATTATATACCTATAACATGCCAACTGTTGATGAAAGGAAATAATTTTATATTTATACTAGTGTAAAGAATTATGCAGGTGTGCTAAATAATCATTGTGAAGGGTCAAGGCACCTCAGATGTGTTTGAAGAAGACAATGTACACTACATATATGTGTAAATTCCCCACAATCATATATATATATATATATATATATATATATATATATACACACATATCTGTGTAAATTCCCCACAATCATATATATATATATATATATATATATATATATATATACACACAATGTCTACCAGATGTTATGTGGAAGTTTTATAGATCAATTGTGAAAGTTGCCAAACCATATGTTATCCAAACTACTTGGTCAGTTTGTGGGAAATGGATAAATTGTTAAATGGACTACTTTGGAAAATGAGGCAAGCATAAGCGATACTGAAAATTCCCAATCTGCAATGAATTTTACCATCTGAAAGAAGATTCTCATGTTACCCAAGATGTCTACAGAATCATTCATAAATTCATGTTGACATGTTATTGTTTGTTTGTTGTTGTTGACAAGTTAATTTTTTTTTTAATTATGTAAGGTTTTCTCTCCTTTATTCTTTTACTTTCATATTTGAATTTTGAGATGGAAGTGAAAAGAAATTTGACAGTATGCATTTCATGATGTAAAATGTGTTGTTGAAATAAAAGGTATAAATGGTTCTTTTAAAAGAAAAGAGGGACTTAATTAGGATAAAATGAGCATACAGGGAGGTAAGTCTTATTCTTTGAGAAATTATAGACACAACATTTTTAGAAACAAAGTTAATTGTTAATAAACAATATTAACCACTTATTAATAAGTTGCATACTAACCATTACCTATAAGTGCATGTAATTAATTTTAATAAATTGATGGCAATTCCAGTTTTTCATACATAGTTGTAGAGTTACAAACGAACCCATTAGTTGAAATATATTTACAAAATAATGATTTACATGTTATAATGGTTATATCATATTTATTTCAAATTTAAAGACTAATGTCATTTTTTAGATGATATTACTGATCATAAATCAATATTTTAATACGATGGCATGAAATGCAGATGCTGATGAATACCAAAAGTGACATATGGTGGATGATATTTTCATTTTTTTTTTGTTATTTCGATGAGATTATGTGGAAGTGGTATGATTCATAGTTATTATGTTTTAAAGTTTATATTTGTCCATCTTAATGTTTTATATTGAGTTATAATAAATTTTTTAATTTAATTTGATCTTACATCAAGGGTTGTATATAATTTATTGATAACATATCACTAATCTTACATATCTCTTTATATAGGAACATACAAGTAACACAAACCTAATAAATGTACCATATGAACCATAATGTCAAGTCAGTGCACACATTGGCTAGATATCTCCTTATCATAACTCATACCTGAACAGAGTAGCTACTCAGATTATGACTGGGTTTGAATTCTTGGAATTTAACGGATTGAAGTGAAAAGTGGGTAGATCCTGTGAGTATTACCAAATGAAGAGGATTGAGTGGTAGTTAATACCTACTTTGACTGTAATGGTGTGGGATCTTTCCAATTCTCCACAGACAGCCGGTTTCTTGTCACGGCATATGTAATGGTATGGATTTAGGTAAATGGTTGGGGGTGGGTCATCCATCTGTTACAATATATATATATATATAGCAGATTATTTATCTTTTTTACATGTAGAAGACAGAGTGGGTGATTAAAAGGACATTGAATCACTTGGTTTAAGTCACTTCTAAATATTCTTTGTGTTGAAACTACTCATTGTAATATATTTAGTTTCAAAGAATAAAAGCAAGCATAAACTATAATAGGTTCGTTTTAATCTTAAAATATTGAAAATTATTATAATTGATATGTTAAGATCAAGATGTTAATAGGAAATAAAAAAACATATTTTTTGTGTTCTAATATAGTTTTAAAATTTATTATTAAACAAAACTTGACATAAAATAAGTAGATGAGTGCTTTATGTTACAAATGTGACTATAACCTAAATTGATTTTGTGTTCCATATTTCTACATACATATCGACTATGTTAGAATTTTTGCTAGAACCTTATATATAAAAATTTTTAATTTTACAAGTATATTATTAATGTTTGATATTATTTAAAGGTCGCATTTTTATAATGTATTCGATGTGAAGAATAATAACCAAACAAATATTATGGAATGCATGGATAATTATATTTTTATTCTAAATATTCCATTGTTTAGCTATTATCACTAATTTTGTAAACAATATCTATGTTAGTTAAACAGTTTATGTTCTGGGTTTATTTCATATTCTTGCAGCTTACATGAGCACTATTTTCCTGGTTTTTGAATTCATTAAATTTAATACACTAGAATATTGATTTATTAAGTTAAAAATTAATATTAATATGTAAGTATTGCACAAAGCCAGTAATTACAAATGGAATGACAATAGTTTACGATTATGTCTCACATAACACATTAAAATGTTTGCAAGAGCTTTGAGAGGGTTATTCCTTTTGTTATCATTTTCATATATATATATATATACATTTTAATCTTTATTTATGTTTTGGAATATTTGTTTTATATTTATTTTTTGAAAAAAATAATGTAGTTAGATTTAAATTTAATTTGAATTATTTAATTTTGAAAAAAAGACAAGTTAAGGAAAATCATTAACATGCAAAAATAACTTGTTATTGATTGAAAAAGTAATGTATTTTTATTATCTTGAGCAGATTACTTATCATTTTAATAATAATATTTAAATAAATACAATTTATATATTTGGAGTTTAGATGCAACTAGAAAGGACTTGAATTGACGCTTTCAAGCTCTCTTTAGCTAAGTGCTCTAATTTATACAACCAATATGTGTAACAACACACATGTGAAAAAGATAAATGGTGTCCAATATCAAGATTTCATGCTAAACCAGCATTTTTCAGTTGGTTCATATCACTATCTCCCTCACAAATATGACCTTGTGATCAAATCAAAACGTCAGTATATCAATATTTAAATTTTTTAACATGGATAAACCCGCAAAATATGTCATATATATATATATATATATATATATATATGATATATAAATGAATGCTGATATATATATATATATATATATATATATATATATAATCAGCATTCATTTTATATTAAGATAGAAAATCTTCAATCTCTAATGGACAGGCTTGACCATCCATACCTTTGAATATCTGCTCACGCACCATGCAGAATGACTTAATGTTAACAAAGGCATGAGAAATAATAATGGTATCAATCATGGTTTTTTAAGTTTGTACTAAAATGTTAACTAAAGGGAGATTACCAATAACTCCAATCAAGCTTTAACTTATATGTGCCAAAAAAAAAAAGAATCCAAATTTTTTATTGGAATGTCCTCAACCCCAGACCACTTAGGTTTGAGTTTATGGCTCATCTCAGTGATGAGCTAGGACTTCAGACACTAGATCTAAATACCAATTCACAAGTCAGAATTTATATAATACATTACTATTAATTTGAAAATGTGAACTTTTCAGACATGTAAATATCTTTAAATCCAGCTATTCAAACTGAATATCTATATGGGTCTGAACTCTGTTCAGTTTCACCATATATTATTAGCCTCAGCAATATAACATCACCAAATACTGCCTCAAGGATAAACTTATAATATTAATAAATACAAATCATAAATAGCATAACTTATTTTAAACTTGTAGTAAAATGTTCACTAGAGGAAGCACTTTCAGCTTCTAGGTATGTATTTTTGAGGGAAAGCAAAAAATAAACCTGAACATGACCATTAACCTCAAAAAGAGAAAAATCACTAACAGAGATATTAATTTCCTCAGATATATAGTGATAATGGATGAAATTAAATCACACTCTGGCAATGCCATAGTCAACAATTGTTCTCCTATTACTGGAAAACAAGAAGCCATAGCATATTTGGTGTATGCAATTTCTACTCTTAGGTTAGACAAGGATTTTGCTTCCAATACCATCCATCTCTCAAAACATTTAAAAAAGGATGATAAATGGAAATTGATAGATAAACACATAATGGAGTTACTATAAAAGATATTTTTTTAGATTCAATCATCTTACAATATCCAAATTTTGAGGCAGTATTCTATGTGCAATCTGATAGTCATTGATACAGTCTAGGGAGATTTTTCTTCCAATTAGACCACAAACATAATCTACAAGTCTTATAATTCCTCAGTAGATGATTAAAGGATGCTGAGTTGCATTACACCAACACATAAAAATACACTTTAATTGTAGTGTTGGTGTTTCAGAAACCCTGACAATATTTGTTAAGTTCTAACAATGTGAATTTATCAACATAAATTTTCTGAACTGTGAGTGGTTTATCAGGTGGAGGGTATTTTTCAACAATTTGATTATCAGGTACAATATTATAAATAACATGATTATATTGTAGTGAACATTTTAAGTTGGCACCCTTTTGAAATGGAATCATATCATGTAACTACAAATAATAACTTTATTTTATCCATCTCTTTAATTATCAATGACTGAGTAAAAGATGACTTAAATAATTTGGACAAACAGTAAATTGAAGAGGCTAAAGTATGGTATGTCATTGATTACCTGTTCACTATGTTAGTCTAATGTGAGGAAGAAGATTGTCAATAATAAGTCCATATTGAATACAGTTTATTCCAGAGGGTGTTGCAATATAAAGGGTCTAAAAACAAGAATGAGTCAAGGATAATCAGATTTCATTTTGCATGTGAAGCAAATTCATTTATATTCATTTTCAATATGGTCACCATGGACATAGGAATTTTTTTTGGTATGTATGCTGTCACACTAAATAAATTTAGATGCTTCAAATATTGCCTAAAATCTTAGTATGGAAATTATCTGTATAATAATGCACTTTAACCCATAATATCTCTTAGCAATAGACTTATGTTGTCCATTGCTACCTTTTATATGGTTTAGATTTCTTTTGATAGCATATGACTCCAAATTTGTTGCTGATAGTAAGAGTGTTTTCAAGGCCTTACATGAATCTAAATTTAGACATATTCAAAAGCCTAAGGCAGCTAACTGATCACACTACAAAATTCCTGTTCTGGAAAAAAAACTGGGTAAAAGTCAGATTATTAATCATATCCTATCCTAATTAGAAGCCCACAGTCCAACCTGTGTGAGTTACGTGTGAGTTGTGAAGGCAATTTAGAGTTTATTTAGAAGATAATCAACAGTGTTGAATAAAGAAGTTGTGAAAAGTAACATATTACATCAACATTACACAAAGTAATATAACAAAATTTACTCCATCTCCATTCAGGTTGTAGGAAGCTTCTATTTGTAAAATCCACATTATTTCTTATATCTGAGGAAACATCTGTCCAAAGAAGGGACATCATAAATGAGACAGAAAATAATCAATCAAGACTTCTAACAATTCCTCAATATTCAACTATGTACATGTGAAGAATCTCCAACTTAATAATCCACAAAATATATAGTAAATTTTTTTAAAACATATACAAGAGACCATGCCAAATAAAAGAGTTGGAAAAAATGGATTTTTTCCTTATCACTCCAGAAGAGGAAAAGGGCACTTCTACTGTCTATAATGTAATAAAACCTTTGGTGCCACCTCAAAATTATAATAAAACCAATATAAGGTAATGTCAAATTAATATCTGTAAAGAACAAAATAAAGAGAGAAAAGAATCAGAAAGGAATATTGAAAATATGAAAGTAGCCAAACACCATTTAGCCTTTGTTGGTTTGAATTAAAAAAATAGGTAGAGTCTCTATTAGAAAGTGTAGTAATATATTTAATATTGGGGATCTTTGTGTGATAATAATATAATCATTGTTAAAAAAACAATGCTGATGGTGGTAGGAACATATTTGGAATTTACTTATTAAGCATGAAGTACTCATAAATTAAGTTTGACATATATTTAATTATATTTTTTAGTGAGGGGATTTGTATATATTACCCCTTTGTAGTCAAAATATATAATATAAGAAAATACTCACTTAAGATTCCTGATTAATGAAATAACTGATCAATATCTCTATAACCTCCATGTAATTTAATCTCCATATCATTTAACGTGAACCTAACTATAAAGTAAGATCACATTTTGATTGCTAAAAAAATAAAAATAAGAAACAGCAATAATCTAATGTTATTTACATTTTTTAAGAGAAAATGTAATATTTAATAAACAAAGTCATTTTAAGAGACCAAATTAAACCTCCAGCAGAAATGATACTTTTATAATAGAAGCCTAAACAATATTTTAAACGTTAAAACAAAAATAGTAATTTAAAGTTATCACCTGATATATTCTCTACAAATATACATGCATTTGATGAAAATAACACAGATATTTAACATCTGTAAGTATAAATGTTACCATGTGTGTATGTGTACATGTAAATAATATTTAAACTTTTTTTTTAATGTAAGAGTCATCATTTATTAAATTCCCTCTTACAATAATAAATCCCATGAGAAAATTTAAACAATGGACTCAGAGCTTAGAGATATCACGTGGCAACAAAACAGCTTGAGAAAAAAAAACTACATCTAGACTTCATTGAAATAAAAGTTTTTCCTCAATAAAATACATTATTTGATATGTACAAACAAAAGCATTTCTATCTTCAAAGAAAATTTCATTAAAGTAAAATTGTTATATAACAGCAAATGTTATAATGTGTATTCATTTAAAATATAAAATGTAAGAAAAGCTAAAAAGTAAAATGCTGAAAGAACAACTCACATCTACCTTTAACAGTGAAGTCTAAATGTAAATCATGACCTAATAACAACTGAAATACATGAACTTAGTGCTCAAAAGGAATTCATTTCCATATAAGGAATTTTTCAATTATCCATAATAAAATCCAAGCAGCACTTTATATGTGTGTATGTTTTGTTTAAATCGATGTTACAACCTGAGATATAGAATGAGGATGAAATTACATTGGAAACAGCTATAAGATCAGCAATAGAATTGAAAAATAATTTATGCCAAAGTTAAATTTAAAGATCAAATAATAATTGCTCATATATTTAGCACTACCTTTAAAATAAGTGTTCCATGGGATTTTATATACACAAAAACAATAACGCAAATTTAAATTAAAATTTCGATTGGTTATAAATTTTAAATATATTTTAACCATTAATAGAAGACATTGTAGATGTTAGTGTTATACATAATTGATAGATATATCATGCAAATATTCTACAACGTCCAGCAATGTTACTTGGAATCAAAGAAAAAAAATAGATTTATTATTGTATGTGAGTGTCTATATATTAGTTTATACTGAAGATTTATATAACAAACATTTGAATGATGAAAATGTATCAGGTGATTGTGAGAATACAGTATTAATATTTAAAAAAAAATATAGATAATTACAGACCTATCAGTGTCTTATTAGTTCTATTTAAAATTTTTATTAAAATTATGGCAACTTGTCTACAGCAAAGTTTAGATTTTAAGCAATCAAAATCAAGTTGTGTTTAAAAGTGTTTTTAGTACTGTGAATCATTTACATGTATTTAGAGTATTTAAAGAAAGAACCAATAAATAAGGGTTGCCATTATGCTTTGGATTTGTGGATTATGAAAAGTCAATTGATTCCCTAAGTATTTCTTCAATGATTGAAGTATTATACCATCAAAATATAGACATGGAATGTTGTTAGATTCTGAAGGATATTTATACAATTGTGCTAATATCAATTAGATTACATAGTAGTACTAAAAAGATTAATATTGAGAAAGGCATACAACATTGTTTTTCCATATCTCAAATTTTTTTACAGAGGTTTGCAAAAAATATTTCATGGATTAAAATGCTATGCCAAGAAAATAAAAAAAAATGGATACTATTTGCCATCTATATTTTGAATATGACATTGTTGTTTTTACAAATAAAGCTTTAGAGCTTCAAGACATTGCAATATGTATCAGATGAAATTAAGAAATGATTAAAAGGGAATGTTAAAAAGACTAAAGTAATGTTCAATTTATTTTCTCAAAAGATGAAAATAAAAAAGTGGTCATAATGAATTAAAAAAAGTTAACAACTACAAATATTGTGATCACATTATTACTACATATAGAAACATAATGGATAAAATTATCATAGAATTAAACTTGTTTGGCATGCTTTTGGTAGAAATAATTTACTATTATAAGGAAATATGTCTATGTGTTTGAAAAGGAAGATTCTTAACAAATGAATGTTAACGGTTTCATCTTATGGACATGCGACTTGGCCACATAACAGAAGAGCAATACAAAAAATTTTACATTACTAAAGAAGTATGGAGAGACGTATGTAATGAGTAACAAGAAGACATTGAAAATGAAATATATGAGTGAGAAAACAAACAGGTGTTACTGATATCAGTGAAAAAATTAGAAGACTGAAGATGAATCGGATTGAATACATTGTTAGAAGAGATGGAAATAGATGAGCAGTTAAAATCATAAACTGGATTCCAGGAGATTGTAAACTATCTAGAAAGTGACCATATGTGAGATGGGAAATCTAAATAGGAAAGTGTGCTCATGTGATGCGGAGGAAAGAGGTTAGAGACCTTCATTCTTCAATTGATTATTAATGATTGACAATAATGATGATGAAGACTGAAAATATTTATTTGCAACAAAATCAATTACTAATGAAGCTTTGATTTTTTATGCTAGTACTTAAGAGAGAGAAAAAAAGAGAGGAATGTATTATAGCTGTATCTGTCCTAATTATATGTTTACTTATGTTTTGTATTTCTGAAAAAACAAACTAAAACAAAATTCAAATTTTAATCTTTTGAGAGTACTTTAAATTAAAATATATATTCTTTTATTTTTTTCAGTACTAAAAAGATTAAGTAATGTCATTTCTTTAAATTAATACTTAGAATAGTTAAAATAATTTAAAAACAAAGAGATTTAAGTTTAAATATTTATCGCGTTATCAGATTAGTTTAAAAGATATAAATAAATATTTAAATTTAATTAATCTTTACTTAAAATAATACTGTTAATTTTTATCTCTCTAATTTTATTTTATACTTGTGTGTGCATGAATGTATAAATTCACATGTTATTCTTAAACATTTTGTTTTTAAATCATTATATATATATATATATATGGTGACTTTTCAACTTTAAAAAACAAATTCCTTGCTTGACACAAAATACGAATACATTATAAACAGTAAAAAAGAACCATGAACGTAAGTCAGTAGTCAGTCCGAATAAAAAAACAATATATTTTTTTTTTTTTTCATGTAAAAGCAGCGGCCGGGAAACAAACCCGGGATAAGTGCTTGTAAGGCGGCTGTACTGACCACTCTACCATCAACGTTTGACTCATGAACGGTTGTTTTAATGAAAGTTAAATAGAACTGCAAATTAATTATTATATTTCTATCGCTATAGATTTCTATAAAATAATATTAATGTATTATTAACGCATATTTATTAACAAAAATGTAAAAAATAGTATTTTAAAATAAAATGGAGCACTAAATCTAATTTTCAGAATTTTTTTTTATTGGTTTAACTCGCAAATGATATTTCATGGTCATGAATTATTTGTATTTTAAATTTACATAGTATAAAAATGAATATTGCATTGAAAGTTGATTGTAATGTAGAATTAAATAAAATGTCGGAGCTATTTTGATCCTGCCCTGCATGCTTGAAAATATTATTTTTTCGGTCTTTAACTTTTTATATACAGTAAATATAGTTACTTTTATTCAATGAAAACTACATTGGTGAGTATAGAAAAATATTTTCAGTTTCACTTAGTTAAAAAAATAATTTTTGCATAAACTATGTAAAATTGTTGAATGATTAATCATAATACTAACTTTAAATGATTTTTATTGTTCTCAAATTGTTTATTGTAGTACAAATAAAATATATTTCATTGTATAAATGAAAATTAATATTTAAAAAAATAAAAATTAAGGTTCCAGTTTGCCATCATTATATCAATTATCTAAATTTATTATGAGTACACTTAAGAATACATAATTACGATAAAAGTAAAACTATATTTATTTATATATATAAAGTGTGTTTTTTTAAAACACCAAAGTATCATTCCATGTTCATAGTTACCAGGAACTATGTAGTTAATGGAATAGATACACTGATATTGGAAATAGGAAGCATCAAAATGTTTTTAATCAAATGGCGATTAAATCACTTTTTTTTTTTTGGATAAATTAGTCAGAAATTATATAATTTAACTACAAAAATTGACTGAGCATTTAGCATCTTAAGTAAAATGAAACGTTCATTTCTTTACGTGTAGGTACCAAATTTGTTTATCTGTGTTCTAATACATTTTATTTAAGACCAAAATAAGAAATTTGTTGAAAATTTTCATGAAATATATATAAAATGAAATATAATTGAGTTGATTTCTACAATGTTTTGTTCATCAATATTTATATAAGAAAATGGTAATGTGAATATTATTTGATGACGAACAGAGTCAATCCATGCAATTATAATATGCCACATGATAAATAATAGAATTGGATTATTATTATTATTATTATTATTATTATTATTATTATTATTATTATTATTATTATTATTATTATTATTATTATTATTATTATTATTATTATTATTATTATTATTATTATTATTATTATTATTATTATTATTATTATTATAAATGTACTATACACTTAACATCTATGTTATAATTTTAATATTTTAGGATATTATTTCATAAAAAAATATTGTATTAATTCCCATAAATGTATCTATTTGCATATTAACTCAATATTTATTTGATAAAGATAATTATATGGACATGTTAAATATTCTAAAAGACACCACTAGATACTTATTTAGCTCACTTGCCAAGGGGTAAAAAAGTCTTTTATAGTGTTTTAAAAATTAAGATTTATTGTTCCATGTATACTTTCAGTGCTTTCACATTATATTCATGGTTATTTTGTCGAGAAAATTAATTTTGGGCTGATTTGAATGCTATTTGATGCTTGGTTTATTACATATTCATTTTATGTAATGAACTGCACCTTTTTAATTTTACTTTTGTGATGCCGCCCCCCTCCCCACACAATTTTTTCAACACTTGGATAACCTATATGGCCATGCTATAATATGTTGAACTCTGTACAAGATGCCCGTTTAAAATATATCTTATCTTTTTTAAATATAATTAAATATAATTGTACTAGACAATTCCTTAGTTGACTAATATAGATAGAGGGAAGTATTAATGAATGATGAATTTTGATAAAGTAATTATTGCCATTAAATATATTAGTTGCAATTCATTTTCAGAAGAAAATACCACCTGTCTTAATTAACATCATTATTTTAAGATTGAGTAGTCCTTATTATATAAAATAAATGTAGGTATAATTATACAACATTGCTTTGCATCATAAATATTACTAATTGCCTGCAGACATTTGTTATATATAATTTTAGTCTTCTTTATGATTTTCATATTTTATTATATGTATGTATACCATTATTTTCGATGGATAAAATTATTACTATCATTATTGTTATTTAATTTAATAATATTTTTGAAGTTTTTAAAAGTTTTCTTCCTTTTTTTTCTTTTACAATGTATGTGAAATCCTACAGATAACCTGATATTCTTCATTAAAGTAAAAAGATTTACTTAACTGATGCACCTGCGTTTCAACTCTAATAAGCGATGAAATTTTTCTCATCATTAGGGTTTTTAAATCCGGAAATTTAACTATCTTATTTTCTTTGTATATAGTGTTCTTTAGTTTCAACCATTTCGGAAATTAATATAATAATAACAATATTAAAATTAAACAATCTAAAAAAATAAAATTTGATGCGACTAAATGATTTCAAGACGGATACTTTTTTTATATGTGTGTGTTTATATATATATACACAGTTGTGTTTAATTAAAGCTATTTAAAAATGTTGGGTGAATGTATAGAAAGTTTGATTTTTTTCTTTTTTGAAAATCTGAATATGCGTTTTTTTTCTATTTTTTCTACAGTATTTTTCTACATACTTTTGTATAAATGCACAGTGCTACACTGACATTATAGAATAAAACTCTGATATTAAAACTAAAATTTTTAATATACAAATAAATAAAAGATATGCCAGCTGCACAAATAAATATAGCTGGATGTTAAAAAATCAAAATGTTAATTTCCATATATTTGTTTTACAATTTTATTGTTTATTTAATAAATTATTAATTATTACTGTAAACATATCTCTTTGTCTATTATTTTCTTCAAATCATTTTCCATACATAAGCTATAAATATTATAAAAAAAAAACCACATTTTCTGCAAATAACTGAATGTTCTGCAAATATACATTTAAAAATATCTACAAAATAACATACTTTGCACAATATTTCAAACATACTCTGTCTTAATGTGCATTTCAATTCAACATAACTTGGCCAACATTTGCACACCTCTTTACATAAAACAATTGTATTTTGGCATATAAATGTATCACGTTTTAATTGTGAGTGGAAGTTTTATTAAATTAACGATTTATCAACATCAAGAGTTTAATAAAATATAGTTTCAATTTATTCATTCTACATTGAACACTTTTAGCAAAACCTTTTTTATACATATATGCCTACACAATCTTACATTTTGACTATCCTACAGTCTTCTTCAGAACTACGATATAATGAACAAAATATAATACATTATTATATAAATAATACCATAAAATATAAACAATAAAATTAATAAAATAAATAAATAAGCAACATAATATATAATAAAATATAATGAAACTGAAATAAATATAATCAAACCCAAATAAAATAATCCAACATTAATTCAAAAACTAAAACCTCATTTTTAAATCAAAATTGCATCATATTGTAACAGTCAAATATGTGCATTTGCGCAACAAAACCTAGAACTCTGATAGATCATCCTAAGGCTGACCAGGTTTACGGTGGTGAAAGCCACAGCTTTGGCCTAACCCTAGTTCTTCTACCATTGCTCATAGACTTACAACCTTACAAATGACACAGTTGAGGTCATAGCAGCATTTTAATCCTTCACGTGCCAGCAGTAGCTCATCAGCAGCACATAAGACGGGTAATAGTCTATATAGGTATCATGTGGCACACTTATCATTATAAATTATATATAAAATTTCAATAACATTATAAAGTTAATTACTAAATATTAACTAAAAATGAGTTGTTGAGCAAGACTAAGACAAGAAACTAAAGTAAATTTAAACTCAATTTAATAATATTCAATGTAAACAATAAATTAAAATAACAATAGTGTAAGTAACTTCTTTGATCTCACATGCAGGTGAATAAGGGATTTTACAATTCAAAGGGGTTCACATGTAAGTGATGCATTATCAATAGTGAATTTTGGATGTACATCATTAATTAGTTTGGTTTACACACACACACACACACACACACACACACACACATATATATATATATATATATATATATATATATATATATATATATATATATATATATATATATATATATAT